>JAAVUK010000227.1:0-60636 GCA_014899095.1 Fusarium buxicola
TATTTTATATATAGAGTAAAGCCCAGCGAGACAGTTGTTTTTATATATGAAATAAATTGCTCTGTTTCTATAAAAGGGGTGCTGGTTATGGTAAACAGGGTGCTGTCTACTAACCCTCTGTTTTAAACGCAGGCGACGCCAACCAGTTGTTCACGGGGTGAACGAGGATACACTCATGCGAGAATTGATTCGGATTCGAATTCTCATCATAAAAGCCTTAAAGTCTTGGACAAGTTTGAAGGAGCTTCTTCATAGTATATCGCGCCTCATGATGAAACCCATACAATCTTATACAAGTTTAGAACAGCTTCTTTATAACGGATTATGTCTCTGTACGGCGTCGCCCGTGACGCATCGAGACGGGAGCGGGTTGGGCTCCCGCCGGATTTCGCTCGAAACAGTCGGCAGAATGTGTTTCTTGGGTATGGAAATAGTAGGTTAGGGTATTTTCAATTGATTCAAGGCTGATTTGCGGTGTAGAATTAGGATTTGCGCGTTGCAACTTGGAGTTGTTGCTGCCGAGTGCGGTGTAGGAGGCAGCAGCATTTGGTGTTGAGGTTTTGTGGAAGAAGACGCTGAATACTAGCAACGCCAAAGTTCTAAGCACCCCGCCCTCAAATCTGCTGCTGCTGCCAAAGGCGAAGACAACGTTATCAACGTTGGGCACATGCTCGCTGCCGTCAAGTAGGTAAAGGTGTTTGAACGAAAATGCGAGAGTGTCGGGATCGAATCTTGGAAACGTTAGTCTTATCTGGCCACATTCACTTCCACCGTCCCGGAAATCAAACGCCGGCGCTCTCAATCAGAGGGGCAGATGAGGACAGACGCTCCGCTGTGCTGCGATAAACAGACAAACCAGGGGGTTCAGCGGGAGAACACCACATTTCTCTGCCTGAGAGATGTGACTGATGTCGAGCCCCTGCCCATCATTTCCGGTTTTGAAGATGTCTCTGACTTCTTAGCTTTGTGACGCTGCGGCCGGATCAACAGTCTCGACTATGGTTAATATTGGATCGTCTCCAGGGGTAAACCCGGCGTAGGCAGGACTTACGCTGGAGTCTTGTAGCCACATGCGATGTCTCTAATTCGAGACCATCGTCACTGTCGAGAACGAGATCTTGTCTTTGCCTCTTTGCCCGTCGTTTCAGGCGCACCGCCATGGAGGACTCAGCCCTGTCTTCAACAGAGGAAGGGCTGGTTGGAGGACTGGGAGACGAACTCGACAGAGGGTCGGACGAGAGAGAGCAAGGAATCAATCGGTCGGATTTAAGGGAGTCTGATATCCTTGGTTAGCAGCATAATATAATATTGTGGACATGGAAATCAAACATCGAGATGCCATTATGGGCAAAATCCGACCGACAGCTGTGATTGGAGAGAGGGGAGGACTCCGATTAACAACGCAACACTCGAGTGCATCAACAAGCTGATCCAAGACGAGAAGAACAAGATTCAGGACGGGCGGGAGGGGAGCAGTCGGATCCGATTTCACGATAGAGTCGATTCGGCAATGGAATAAGTTTGACTGACCTCACAGCCCGTGAAATGGCCGATGATGGAGATGGAATAAGTTCGGATTTCAACCACTTTTACTACAACTTGGACTCTCTTCCGGGCGCAAGGCTGCTTCCGCCGATAGCTTCCACAATCTTGTCCACCGTGTTCAAGATCCTATGACCACCCTCTAAGTGTACATTTATAGACTCTCTTAAATCTATTAGTAATCGCGCCAGTTCCAAACCAACTTCTGAAACGTCGACTCCTCCTCTTCTTTGAGTGCCGTCCGTTCCTTCATCAGCTCCAAACGTGCCCTATTAGCTTCGTCAAGGCCAATTGGCCAATCCACATTATCAACCACTTTCTCAGCGACCTCAGCCGGTAAGACACCAGTTCTAGAATATAGCCCCAAGTGCGTCGCCCACCAGTTTCTCTGCTGCGGCGGCACGTTGGAGGTGCTGATGATGGAAATGGCTGGGTCGACGAGAAATAGCGCGAGCATCTTCCTATGACCGGGCCTCGTGGGATCGGCCAGCTTGAAGCTCGAAACGTGACGTTGGAGGACGTTGGGGAAGAAGAGTGCCCTACCAGCCTTGGTATGGACAGAGCCAACGTCTTGAAAGATGTTCCCATCCATATCGATCGCAAAGGTACGCTCGACGGGCCCGCGCCTCCATTTCTCGTAACAAAATTCGCCAGCCACATCTTCCTTATCAGCACAGGTACGAAAATCCAAAGTGCAATCGGTAATGTTCTCGCTGTCGTAGTAAAAAAGGGCTGTGCTGACAATGTGTTCGTCCAGCAGGCCTTCGGTGTGCCATGGACTGCCATTATACACGGGCTGTTCGGGAGTGAGGTGGATATTAGCCAGCTTGACAATAACTTGGACTTGCTTCTTCTCGTTGAAGAACCCCTTTGATTTGACATCCGAAGATGTGATTCTCACATGTGCCTTTGCACTAGGGTCGGCATCAGGGAGCTTGGTGGCATGTGTCGATGCAAACCAAGCATCATCCAGCTCCCTGCGCTTCTGATTCGCCTTGTAGTCCTCGGCCTTCTCATCCCCAAGTTCCGTATAATCCGTGTCATCGTCATCGTCTTCGTCCTCGTCCGCCCACCACCCAACCGGATATCTGGGTTCTTCGTCCTCGCTGAGAGGCCGCCTCCACGGAGTGCAGCCATAGCCGTCGTTGATGTCACAGAGATCGGGGCAAGGGCAGTCCTCATAGTCGGCCTCGTCCGCAGTAAGACGCTGCAAAGAGAAAAGCTTCTCCCAGCTGTAGATGACATCCCATGCCGGCAAAGACTTCTCGATGAATTTCTCAATGATAGGATAGAGATGGGCGTGATATTGTGGGTGGAGGTTGTTGATGTAGCTTGCGATGACCTTGCCTGTCTCAGGATCCAGTTCTACATCGCATGGCAGCCACTGAAACCTGTTAGACAGCACAACTACCTCATTTTCGTCAAAGTCTTCATCTTCAAAGATGTGTGTATTTTGTTCGGAATCAGGTGCGCGCAATACGACGCCGGTACCGCAAGAGGAAAGGGCGTCGTCGAGGTTGATGACTTGGTCTTGAAGGACTCTGGAGCGACCATATATCAGTGGCCACAGCGAAGGATGCACGAGGTCCAGGACCTGCTCTCCAGTGTTAGGATGCCAGTCCTTGAACTTCAGAGGAACGTTTTCCAACGGTTGAACGGCGTCCTGAAGAGCTTTGGCTAGCTCAGGTGTCAGGATACTGTCCGATTTGATGACGGCAGTGGTATAGTCATACACAGGAATTAAGCCTGTCTTCTCGTACAAGTCTGCCTTGTCTCGTAGCTCGCTGATACACTGGGTAACTATCAGTATCCAGGCATTGTGAGTTAAGTTTGACTTGTAATTACCGCGTCGGCCATGGCAGGGGTAAAGTCAGCATACTTCCGATACAATGTCCAGTCCATTGCCAACGCCTCTCTCTTCCACTTGCTGGCAATCTCATCGTCTCTGACCTTGCGCCACCACTCTGGCTTATCAGACAGCTCATCAATCAACTTGAGCATGCAACTCTCCCGGATAAGTAAAGTGGCGGCTCGCCAGCCGTTGCTCTCGTTATCCTCCATGAACAGCAAAGGAAACCGGTCTCCGGGCGCAGGCTTGTGGCCAAGCGGCAAGCCGAGACCTGGTTTCGGTACTATAAAGTTCTGGATTTCCTATCATGATGAATTTAATCGATGAGTTCTGAGACACGACCGTATTTCATACCTCGATGATCTTGATGAAATGCAATAATCTAGCCCGCTGTACCAGCAGAGCTAATTCAGTGTAGGAGAAGGCATTATAATCAAGGTTGTTTCGACTCGTGATCCAAGGCTTTGCATCGAACACTCCCAGACTCGTGTTAGGTCCTATCCAGTCGTTAAAAGTGTCCCATTCCGTCTGATTAATCTGGGATACCAAATCGCTCTTGGATAGGCATTCCTCTTCAGCAGCAGTAAGAGGCTTCAATTTACGAGGGCGAGGCATTGCGAGCGGGGGAAGAGGCTGGTCTGAAAAGTGGTGAAATAGCAAAGCTGAGGTTTCTCAGTAGCCTATTTATCCCTTGCGTCGAGGTTCAAGTCCAGGCAGCAACAACCAAGAGAGGCTTCAAAAGGCAGAGGAGATTTACGAGTGTTTGCAGCCTCGGGGCTATACCGTATCTACTCGGATTGTGGTCTCTCGGCGAAGCCTAAACTAAGCTACCAGAGGTAAGTATGCGGCCTGTGCTGTTGTAAGATGGCTTAGTTACGACTGGGCTAAAGACGTAATGTCTATATAAAAGCGGAGTGCCAAGAGATCGGGTAATCCGAGTAGATGCGATATACCTAGCTAGCAATGCGATTTCCTCCAGCTGCTGGATACAAGGGGAAGGAAACTTTTAGCTAAAGCGGGAAAAGCTGGCGAGCAAATCAAAACCTTTATAGCCAATAAGAAACCACCCCTAATAACCCCCAGACCTGGCCCCGAACACAATCCCGCTCTTCTAATCGTAGATCAGGAAGACTTCCTCTCAAGGGCGGTGTGGGAAGACCTGCTAAGCGGGGCGAGAGTGACGGGATTCAAACCCGTGGCCTTGGCATTAGGGATCTGCACCCGAGGAGATTTACGATCGTGTCCTGGCGGGCTATGAGAAAACGCTTGGACGTCAGCATGCACTGGCAAACTTCGAGAGGCAGAGAAGATGCATGAGCGAGCACTCTAACAGTATGAGAAGACGCTGGTAAGGGATCGTTACAGGATGTGCTAAGTAAGGGACTACATCGAAGCCTTGCACGACGCCCAAAGTACACCAGCCCATCCATCACATGTAGCACGCTCTGACAGGCTTATAGTTATTCTTACAAAGCTCGGAAGAAGAGAAACAGTTAGACTGGACGCGCTGATGGCCTTTGGGAAGGTAAAAGCTGGTCTCGCATTGTCAAACTTGGCTCTCTCAACTATTCTCCTTCTCAGGAACCATCATCTATCAATGGACTTGCTAGTTTCCATTGTCAATTTCTTTTCTCAGACCATTCAATTAGCGGACTTGGAGGGCGTTCTTGGAACGATGAGCGACCTCTTACGAGCCGCACTTGCAGCGGACGGTACTTTCATACCTACTCGTTAATCTGACTTAGTCATGACTAGAGAGCTCACGTGGCACTCCTCTTGCATTATCGAGCTAGGTAATAATTTCTGATAGACAAAGCCCTTGTTTCAACACGCTATTAGGTAGCAAGTTCTGAGAAAATCCAGTGTTAATCGTGGGCGATATGCTCAAGGAAGACTTCTTTATCTAGAAAAATGACTACCGTAAGGTTGCTGATAGCTTACACCGTCGTTTCATGTGCAAGTGAGTCTTTGAGCTATTATAAAAAGTATCTCGTAATAGTAGGATGATGAGTTATCTCACTGAGACAGTACTAGGTCTACTTTATAGGCTTAAATTTCTGTTACGTTTCTCGCGCGGAGTGGACATTCTATTCGGCCAAGTTTATCTGATATCAAAACTAAGACGACAGCGTAAAGACCATGCTTCTTGAGGTTGAATGAGCGCAAGGTCGAAAACATGCGCGCTACTGGTAATCAGCAGCTTCTTCTCAATTGACAGTTATACCGCACAATTCATCACACCCCGTTAGATGGGCTTCTTTATAACGGATTACGTCTCTGTTCCAGCATTGCGCGTGGCGCATCGACACCGGGCGACACAGCTGCGTTATCTTAACGCCTCGGAGCACAAGTACCTAGGTAGAATCTAAATCTACATCATTTGCTATGCTGACCATGCTACTCTACAGCTTGGACTCTCTTCCGGGCGCAAAGCTGCTTCCGCCGATAGCTTCCACAATCTTGTCCACCGTGTTCAGGATCCAATGACCACCCTCGTC
The DNA here is from genome assembly GCA_014899095.1 of Fusarium buxicola. NCBI lineage: Eukaryota > Fungi > Ascomycota > Sordariomycetes > Hypocreales > Nectriaceae > Fusarium > Fusarium buxicola. The sequence goes on from JAAVUK010000227.1 coordinate 5,890, forward strand.
GCTGGCCAAGTACTTGACAGCCTCCTCGCTCTCACCATCGTGATCGTCCTTGTATGTTCCGTCCTCCAGCGCTTTTCTTAGACCGAACACGTGCGACAAGACCTGAGGACCAACACCCGTCTGCGCTCTTAAGCAGGAGATGGCCACCATGGAAGTGTGGATCCGTCCGACGCTCGCCAGCGAGTCGCGTTCAGCAGCCGGAGGGTCGGACAGCAGAGAAGAATAGTGGCTGCTGAGGATATAGACGGGAAGATCGGGATGCGCCAGTGCCAGCTTCTCAAAGAGCTTGTCCTCGTAGGGCTGGTATACCGAATCCCACAGTTTGCGACCGCGCGACAGCGTGCTGTCAATGTTCTGAGAAGTCGGCTGCCGGCTTGGTTTCGTGCTGAGTTTCGACGACACCTCTTCGGGTAGCGACGCATGGAACGCATTGAGGGAGTTGATGGTACGAGGAATGCCGTTGAAGCTGATGCATTTGAGGCCGATCTCTCGGATGTACTCGGCATTTTGTACGGCGGAATTGGGCTGCCTTGACGATGCGACGCGGTGAAGAACGGGCAGCGAGTCAGGAGAATTGAGAGTGAATGTCGCAGCGGCCTATAGCCATTAGACCAATCCATCAAGCACCAGAAAGCTCATACCGAGACGGTCAGCCAGGACCGAATGCCGAGGTTCCTGATGGCAGCATCATTCGCGATGGCCTCGTACAGCTCCTGAGCCTGCTGCGGCGCAGCGCGAGGACCAGGTCGCGCAAAAGGCGCGTTGATGAGAGCTTTCAGAGGCGCAGACAGCTTCGACATGTCGGGCGATTTCTCCTTCTCCTGATGCGACATCTCAAACAATTGCAAGCCGAGGAGGACGTGGTTTTGTGGACATGACGATGATCGGCGGAGCCAGAGTTGGGGCCGAGTGGGCGGACCCCACATTCCGGAGCGCAGAAGAGGCCGGGACTAGTTTTGGATCCGGGAGTTGAGTGGGAGTATACAAGAGATGAGGTGGCCGAGGGAAGATGACGGTCAGGAGTTAGGCTTGTTGGATTGTGCTTCTGTTGAAACTGCTGTAACTCAATATGGCCTCCAACAAGAAACACAGAGAGCCGTTCTGGCTGGGGTGAGCCGCCATACTTGATATCTAAGGCTACTCTGACATTTGATAGAGGTGCCGCGGCCTGTATGGCAGTGTGCTTCAGTATGTCTTTATCAAGTCAGAGAGATGGTGCTAATATTTGAAAGCACATCCCTTGGATCAGACTAAATAGTTGGCCTCCTACTCTCTTCCCAAGTTCCATGCTAACAGCACCAGCCGTATGCAAGTCTTGAAATCGCAGACGTCTATGCTAAACGTGCTGTATCGCTTCGCAACTCGAGACGGTAAGCCCCTCAATCTGAATCCCTTCGTGGCTAAGAATCCAGGCATTCCCTCTCTATGGACCGGTCTATCTGCCTCCATCCTCCGCCAAGGAACATACTCGACCGCCCGCTTCGGCTTTCACACGTATTTCGCCGACAGACTCCTCAACTACACCGGCGCAAAGAAGCTATCAGTTTCACAGAACATCGCCTGTGCAGGTGTCGCTGGCGGAGTTGCCGGTCTCGTGGGAAACCCTGCCGAAGTCATCCTCGTGCGCATGTGTGCCGATGGAGCAAAGGCGCCTGGACAGCAGTTCCGATATTCCAATGCCTTCAATGCGTTGGCAAGAGTTTATGGTGACGAGGGAATGAGGGCCTTTTGGAAGGGGCTCACACCGAATATTGCGAGGAGTGTCCTGATGAGTGAGTGCCCTTGAACTTTTGAGAAAGGATACTAACACGTTAAGACGTCTCGCAGATAGCCACGTAAGTATTTCCGGGATACGTCATGCGCATACTGACAGCTTAGATACTCCTCTGCCAAGCAATACCTCACGGGCCACCTTGGCTTTGGGGACGACACGAAAACTCATGCGATATCATCGTTGATGGCTGGAACCATGGCCACTACTCTCTGCGCCCCGGCAGACGTTCTCAAGAGCCGACTTCAGTCCAGCGCCGGAAAAGAGGGACTGATCCAGGTTCTTCGCACTGGGCTTCAGCAAGAAGGTGTACGATTCCTCATGAGAGGCTGGACTCCCGCCTGGTTACGACTAACGTGAGTTTATCGTCCTGCCTTCTGACTTGTCTGACTTGATAGGCCACACACTGTTTTGACGTTTGTGTTTATGGAGAAACTTCGGCATCTTACATCCTTTGAAAACAGCTGGCTTAGCACTGGAATTAGCTCAGCTGAACGCGAGCCACTGCGTTGATTATCTGCATGACAGCTTATGACTATATACCAACTTCTGGCCAATACAGCCACTCGAAATTCGTCATGTCGTCCCAAGATAATCCACCAAATGAGGGCTCGAAATCGTTGCCTGGCTGGTTGAGAACCTGGACAATTTGATCGTCTGACATGGTAGAGAAGTGCATAGGTTCTGGCCTAGGTTCTGGCCTGGGTTCTGGCCACAAAGGTTGCTGATCCAAAAAGTTGGGACTCGTTGTCATAGGCGTAGTCCCAGTAACTGGAACAGCCGCGGGCATGTTTCTCGTCGGAGGACCAGTAATTCCATCCCCAGTCGCTGCCCTTCTCACAATCTGCTTCAGGTATTTCCCGTACTTGACCGAAAGGCCGTTCCGGTGCCTGGTGACCTTGCCCACTCTTTCCAAGACGGTCGCAGTCTCATCAATGAGGTTTCGGACACTCGGCGCGAGAGCTGATCCTCCGGTGGCGTATGAGCTGATTGTAAGAGCGAAGCACGCCGCAAAAGATATCATGATGGCCGTGTTGTTCGGCATCGATTGCAGCTGCGACTCTCCTTGGATCGCGGCACGCATGACGTTTAGGGCGGATGATAGACCGGCAGTGTGGAAGAAGCGACGCACTTCCAACGGCGCCGTGGGATGATTGATGACACCCCCGTAGATGGACAATCGTGTATGTGTGACCAGAATCTCAACGTACGGGGGAAGACGGCGGTCTGGCGGTCAGTATGAATCAGGCTCAGATCGTATGAATCAGGCTTGAATCGAGAACTTACCTGGGCCCTTTCCTATTGAGACCCCCCATTCGGTGTACCATTGATCAAAGAAGCGCTCGATTGAACCTTGGATTCTGACCGTGTCAGCATAGAACCAGATTGCTCGGGCAACTGGCTCGAGTAACGTACGATTGAGCAATCAATGAGCCGTCACTCGAGGCCATCTGAGATCCGTCACAAAGCGCCCGGACAGTCGCAAAGAGTGCATCCTGTCAGGTCAGTAGGGTTCAGTCTGAGAAGTGAGAAACGTACCAAATCTCTTCTCAAAACTGCCATAGAAACAAGGTGGCCATCGAGAGGGTCTGCAAATTCGGATCGGTGCCAGTTATCGCAATCCTTCAACGATCGCGTCATGGGAACGGAGAATGGTCGTCCACGAGCCAGAGACATTCTTAAGGTGTCAGTGAGCCCTCACAAAGGCCGGAGCACTTACCCTCGTTCCAGCACAAACAAGGATATCCAGCACCGCTCTCTATTGCGGAGCAGAAGCCGCCCTCGTTCAGACCACGGATCAAGATCAGGGAAGCCATCCATCACCAGAGCAGCTCTTGGGTCTAGGCAATCGCCTCGAGCTAGGCCAGTACCAGATCCTGGGCCGAGCATTTCTGGCGACACCAGACTCTTGTGCAGGGACAGGTCTGTCGCCACTGTGTTGGCTATTGAGATGTAGGTGCACGTCTCATCGTCGGTGGAATGCTGGCCAGGAAACATCCAGGGAATGTTGACCATGAAAGCGAGCACAATCTCTACAGATCTGTACCGGTTGACCGTGACGCGGTGAGCCAGGGTTCTTGCGTGATTCGACAGTCGTCTCGAAAGGGCGGCAGCGGAGGGCATGAAGAGGGCTGATGCGGCCATGATGGAAGTGTACAGAAAGGCTGATCTCGAGCGAGTGAATTCGACAGTGTATACCCTCGGATCAAGACCCCAGCGGGTATGTGCAAGATTGCGATGGAAGCTGCGAGGTTAGAATACGCGTCCCGCCAGAAGGCATGCACTCACAAGTTGAACAGATTATCGGCCTCATCCTCAGACACGAGACCGAGAGATACAGGGTCAAGGTCTTGTCCGATGTCTAGATGCACCTGCGCAGGAGCAAAGAATGCCTGGACCTCATCCTCGGTCTGGCCCACGGTGCTCGCAGTATGCGCTTGCTGTGGTGAATTGCCATGTCGAGACTCGGGCGACGGCTGAATGTACGATGCTCGAGCGAGCAGCTGGAGCGGGTTTTCAGCATCGTCAATCGCGAGACTTTGCTCGTCAATCGCGAGACTTTTCTCTGTCCTCTGAATAAAGGCGGGCATCGTCACAGGATCCTGATCCTCCTCCTCCTCTTCCGAATACGCGTCGTCGTCTCCATCGTCTCGTGACGGCTCTGGTGTGTTGGCACCGCTGAGTAAATCCTGCAGGTGCTCCAGGATCCTATTGTCTTCTGGGTTCTTTTGCGCTGCTGAGCGAGCCCTCTTCACGGCTTGGTCAATCTGATACAGTGCCTTGTCTAGACCCGTGCGTTTACTGTCAGGTCAGTATTGGCCACGCGGATGAGGCTGTCGACGAACTTGCTTTTTAATGCCCTTTTGCCGTCCGGGGTGATATGCCGGTCGCACACACTCGCAGTCGAGCTGGATGCATCTCCTGCATCGTGCCTGACGAGGTTTCCAGTCGCATTTGATCTTGGAGCGACGACACACGAGACATGCAGCCTGTCTCGGCCGTGGCGAATCCTCCCCGTTGCCTTGCGGGGATGTCTGGCTATCGGAGGTCAACTCCGCCATTTGCCTGGGGAAAAGGTTCTAAGATGTCGGAGGTTGAACTGGGACCGAGAGACTAAGCACGCGATGGAGTCGTTCAGACCCGGACCCCACGAGAGATGAGGATGAAGTTGGGACAAGGGAGAAGGTGCGGAGAAGTCGCCGGGGCCCGGCTTGTTTCACGGTAATGGTTATCAGTTCTCGAGATATGATTGGTCAATCGTTGCGCTTCAATGGGTAGACGGGTGCTTGATGAAGACACCATTCAACTTCTATCGAATGGCCCATGCAGCATGGCTATACAGCATGGCTGGTATAAGCGGACAGAATACTTTTACCAATCTTGCAACATGTAAACGAGATGTCTTTCGACGTGGACCTTCAAGATGGGGCCTTATGTCGCCATCAACCCTGACAAGCACGAAAAGACACCCAGAGCGGGCATGTCCACTTGCGCCATGTAACAATCGGCGAATTGCGATATTCTAGCCCAATTAGGTAGAGAGAGCACCAATGATCCTCCAGTTCACTCATTGATAGGCATGGGTGCATGAAAGTTGCCGATACATAAATGTAGAGCCCCTGGAGTTTGAAATCTTCTCATTACGCTTCTGACGTTATTCAACAGCCTCAGTATGTCGGTCCCCAACGCCGTTCTCGACAGTGGTAGCGATAAAGACCAGCCTACCAAGGATGCTTCTCTAGGCATCGAACAGAATGTGAGCTCGCCGGAAGATCAGGTCAAGCCAGTGTCGCGATTCACTCGGTGGTATCGCAGCCCGCTGTTCAACGTCATCGTCGTCGGGTTGATCTCCTTTACCCAGCCAGGCATCTGGAATGCATTGAATAGTATGTGGTTGTCTTTTTATCCCGGCAGACGCGACTGACCCTTGCAGACACCGGCGCTGGTGGTCAGCAGGAGCCGTACCTCGTCAATGGCGCCAACTCTCTGACATTTGGTATCATGGTTTTTGGCTGCTCTGCGTTTGGAATTCTGGCCAACAAGATCGGTCTGAAGTGGGTTCTTATGATTGGCACCTTGGGCTATGCTCCTTATTCGGCGGCTCTCTACACCAACAACCGGTACGGAGTCGAGTGGTTTGTCCTCTTTGGAGGTGCCACTTGTGGCATAGCAGCATCTGCGCTCTGGGCCTCTGAGGGTGCTATTGCGCTGGGCTATGGTGATGTGAAGGACCGCGGAAAGTTCAGTGAGTACAATGGTCTGTGATCATTCATTTACTGACATCAACAGCTGGCATCTGGCTTGGTTTGCGCGAGCTAGGGCAGCTCATCGGCTCTTCGATTCAGTTGTCTCTAAATGTCAAGTCAGGAAAGCGAGGCCGTGTTGGATACACCACTTACCTGGTTCTCATCGCTCTCCAATGCCTCGGCCTTCCCCTCGCTCTTCTCATCTCGTCTCCAGAAAAGGTGATTCGGTCAGGCGGCTCCAGGTTGCCACACACCAAAACAGACAAGAGCGTCAAGAGTCAATTCAAGAAGTGGTGTGCGCTCTTGAAGCGGAAACAGTTCTATCTCCTTATCCCGATGCTTGTTGGGTTCAACTGGAACAGCACGTACCTGGGCATCTATCTCGTCAACTACTTCTCCGTCCGGTCTCGAGCTCTGGCCTCGTTGGCTTCAGGCATTGCCGCGACGGGTGCAAACATTTTCTGGGGGTGGTTGTTTGATCTCAAAATGTTCAGTCGACCCCAGATCGCCAGGTTTACGTGGGCCTTCCTGGCCATTTTCATGACTGCGTTATTCGGCTGGCAATTCGCTATGGAGGTGGAGTATCGCAGCGCCGACCCTCATGTCACTCTTGACTGGGCTCTTCCTGGATTTGGTCGGGGCTTTGCTGTTCAAGTCCTCCTTCGGTAAGCTCGCCAAGACGTTCGAGAGTATGTCGCTGACCATTCCAGGTTCATGAACGAGTCCCACTATATGTTTGTGTACTGGATCATTGGAACCTTCTTCGACGACGTCGAGACTTTGACTCTCACTGTCGGCCTGGTCCGCTCTTTCGAGTCTCTCGGGTCGTGTTTGGCCTTTGGCGTTGGTGCTGCCAAGGTGGCTCCGCTCACGAACCTCATTATTGCCTTTGTCATGTTTTGCATCTCCCTTCCGTCGACTTCACTGGCTGTTTTCCTCGTCCCTGAGCGTCCTAGTGAGAATGTGCTTGGAAAAGACAGTGATTCTTAGATTAGGGAATAGTGGACGATACTGGTATCGAACAGAATAGACAGACCCGGATAGCAAATGCCATGCGATTGGAAGTATCAAGCATATAGTCTTCTGGTCAAATGATTTCCATTGGGTTACTCAGCTCTTCAGATGTAAAATTCGGTCGACAAGATGGCGCATTCGGGTGGCTTCAGCCTTGGCCGTTTTATCATCCATTTGCCTATTTGAAACAATGGCAAGACGGCCCTGTTATCCAATTTGGACTAGAGGCCTCGAGTCACAAGCCAAACAGGCAGATTGCATCCCTGAGGAAGGAACAGAGCGGCTACTCCCGAGCCACGTGCTAGCATACCAAATCGGGCAATCATCCCAAAGAGGCAATTTGAAAGAGATGGCTATGTACGATACGTATAGCCAGCATGGTTGCGCATGAGGCGGGCGTTGATCTCGACCGTGGACCGGATATATAGATTGGTATGATTAGTTAGAACTCTGAGGATTCAAGATGGCCAAGTATTGCCAATGGATGATGCTCACAGTGGGATAGTGCAGTCAGTAAAGGTCAATAATCATTGGCAGCCTACTCACAAAGCCCCAGCAATTAATGACGACGACACCAGTCTTTGTCTTCCAGTGTAGCTACAGATTCTCCAAGTCCAGGCAGCTCGGGTCCGGGTTTCCAGCAACCCGTTACGTTAAATCTGGCGTGATCCATCTTGAGCGTTTTTACAAGGTTGTCGCATTCGAAGTGTCCGGGTTCTTTTCTTGCCCTCGTACCGCTTGACGCTTGCCTGATCCTGCTCGCAACTGAATATGGCTCAGCTTAACGCCAGTTACGCCTGTAAATACTTGGTTTCTATTTGAGATGTTAATCCACCCCTATTCGTCATAAATATGGTGCTGGCTCTTTCAGAGTGAACTAGTGCAGGCCTTCCACTGGAACAACTCCTTAAAAGTCCGAACTTTTCCCTCTCAACGCGGCGTGAGCATGCCTTTACTCTGCTCTATGATGTATAGACGGTCTTCTGCTTGCGGCACAAGTGATGTCAGCTGTTGAATGTTGTGCACTTACACCGTTGTGGTGATCCTTCGGACACTTTTGCGATCTTGCTTATGCATGCCCTGCCGTCGGTCACCAAAACGGAAGGCTCTTAACACATCAGCAGTATATAATATTCTTGGACAAATAAATCTGTGTATAACCTACACGTGGGTTCCACACCGTAAGACATCAACGCTAGCATCGAGACATCTCGTTACCGTCGTCTGAAACTGGCAGTGATGTGCATAAGCTTGTCAACTATCCTCGTGCCGTTACAGCCGCTTCTGAGTTCACGAATAACTACAATGGCTATATAAGTCGCTTTGTCTAGGCTTTCAGAAAATGTAGTATCAGTTGGCAAGTCATCATTCAACATGCAGGTCACCGCGCTTTTGTTTCTGGCATCTCTCGTTGCCGCCGACCCAACCGTCTATTTCATCCGTCATGGTGAAAAGCCGGAGGAGGGCAATGGACTGAACGCGCAAGGAGAGAAGCGGGCGCAGTGCCTCAGGAGCGTTTTTGGAGCGAGTTCTCAGTATAATATTGGTCACATTATGGCGCAATCCTACAAGCCCGGTGAGCTTTCATTGATGGATGGCGGATAGATACAATGCTGACTGGTAAAATGTTAGACGGCTCTAGGAAACGCCCATATGATACCGTGCTGCCTCTCGCACAAGATCTTGGTCTCAATGTGGACACGTCGTGCGACCGAGATGACAGCGACTGCGTGAATGATGCTGTGAAGGGCTACACTGGCAGCGGAAACATTCTTATTTGGTAAGCTCACTAATCGTGATCTTTGATAGTGAACTAATATTCTTCAGCTGGCAGCATGGACAGCTTAACAACCTCGTTGAAGCGCTGGGCGCTGACGATGTGGACAACTACCCCAGTGATAGGTTTGACATTATTTGGACTGACCCTCCCAAGTACAAGGAAATCACTTCGGAGACATCTGAGAACTGTCCTGGCTTGGATATTTAGGGCGGATAAGGTTCGTGCGCCTAAAGGCAGTTTGTAGATAAATGAGTTCCTAATTTACAATCTTGTAGTGCATCAAAGTCGACCAAGAAGTGACCTTGTTTTGTAGGATATGCTACTATGCCATTCGACAAAGTGCAAGGTACCTTACAACAAGTACCGATGTCCATGCTGTCAATAATTCTGACCTCAGCAGATCTGGCATCTAGTCGATAACGCGTAACCTCTAAACAAACATGGGTGCTCCAGGACACTTGACGCGTTAGCTTCTGCAGCTGAGAGTGTGGGGAAATGCAAAGATGACAGATCGCCTTGACTCTTGTTAACTTTTCAAGCCCCTCACGCACGACGTAGCCATCGCATAATGCATCGAGTGTGCATAACGTTAAACGTTCTGGACCTCATCGGAGGAGCATAAACATAAGAATAGCTCACCTCCATCGTGATAGCTCGCCTTCATCGACCAATGCAATTATCTTCTCTGCCCAAATTGATTGAACCTGAAACTTTGGAGCGTGAAATTCAAAGGATGGCTTTCACATCGAAGTTGAGAAGCCGTTGGAAGCGTTGCGATATTAAGAGTTACAGTTTCGATATTCCCAGTAAGAGATGAAATTCCTTGACCTGGACTGAGCCAAGTGTTTACGTTTCAAACCTTTTCTTCTTACTTACATTGATCTCCCACTATCATATTACGCCAATCGGCTCCCTTGGGATTCGCCAAGCACTGCATTACATTGATGCATTGTGGTGCAGTTGGGAACCTTGATTGAGAGTGGGTATTCTGTTACGTGGCATCGAGTATAATGCTTCCATTGCGTTGTAGCTACGGTGTTATTGTTAATCGTACGACTTTGATCTATTTAAAAGACAGCGTTTGGGAATAAACTAAAGGATATAATCCGGTAAGCACTGAACTACGTTGCCTGGGCAAAGTACCTCCTGCATAGCGTTGCAGCTTATTGCGAAAACAGAAGAACGGAAAACCCCCTTTACAAGAAGCCAAGATGCCTCGGAGAACCTTCGTCTCATTAGCTTGATATTGCTATTTAAGTCTCCAAGAAAAGACTGTCAACGTCTGCACGCCTTCCACCGCAACACCATGTTTTTTCCAAGATGATACGCTGGGACAGATTGCCAGCAGAACTTCGCGGCATGATACTTGAATTCGTAGCATGCAACGGCAGCTTCACGTCTGACTCGAAGGCGTGGGCTAGCTATGTCACAGTCGGTTGGGAATGGCGGCTCTTCTTCGAGCGGATGACATTTCGACGAATCGTCCTCGACCAGGACCGCATACCCGACTTTGAAATTTTCTTGGGCACCGAGACCACGAAGCATAGACAGGGCTATCTGAAATGGCTGGTTCTTCGTGTGAGGTTGGGTGAATACGACTGCAACGACTGCCAATCCAAGGAAGATGCCGGGACAGTCAGGAGGTACGTGTGACGACAACCCCTGGGATCACGGCTAACTTTGCAGAAACAACCACGTCTTTAGCCAAGCTGTCTGGAAACTCTTGGTAGCTCTATCCAAATGGACTACAGTCTCCGGGAATGTTGGCTGTCGAGGATACGGACTGACGTTGGAGCTGGGCGCGTACTCCCCGAGCGACTCCCAGCACACATTCAGGGACTTTCGCCTCCAACCGGACTATCCGTATCAAGAAGCAAAGGACTTGGAGAAGAACTGGAATACGTACAAACATCGGATCAAAACCCTTGGACTTGCAAGCTTGACTGATCCGCCCCATGGATGGTTCCAGGGCCGTCGCCAACGGGATGGCATCAGCATGGCTGCGAAGCAGAGGATAATGGGCAAACTGACTATCAGGGAGAACCCCCCCGGATACATCGAGTACTATCAGAAGTTTCCAGAGGCCAAGGTCGTGACGGGCCTCGTCATTCGCCGACAGTTCTATCGAAGATTGGCGCCCAAATCCGTCAGCAAGCTCCTGCTTCAAGCTCTCACCAACCTCCACTGGTTCCGCTATGAAGGATGGCATGATGTTTGCCCACGGCAACAGTCGCGTTTTACCCAAGGTTCAAGTCAAACTCACACCCCAATCTGAACGGCTTTTGTTAACATGTCCTCATAGACTACACCGCCCAAGTATTAGGCAACCTGCCAAACACCCTCCGGGAGCTCTACATCTTCGAGGACTCCAACAGCCTCCTTCATCCCCAGCTACCTACCGATCGTGCGGATCGAGAGCTTTGCAAGACACTCGCAAGGTCCAGCCGTTCCCTCTACATGTTGTCTGCAGCCTTTCTTGTGGACGCCGAACATTTCTTTGCAGACTTTTGGCCCACCATACGGGACGTGTCGGCTGAACCTCGGTGGGAGAATCTTCAAACCCTAGCATTAACATCACAGTTGTTTCACAGAACCATAGCCCAAAGGAACACAGCCCGTGAAAAGGCCAGCAATTTACTCATTGCTACAGCCCGAGCAGTTGCTCGGATGCCAGAACTTGTGGTTCTGGAAATCTGGAATGGTGGACCCCAAACCGCTTGCATATTTCGATATACTCGTTATAAAGGGAAGCCACAGATTACCTGGGAAAGCAATTGGGGCGCCATGTGGTTCGATGAGGAGGTGGTCCGGTGTTGGTCACGTCTGCCCCAACACGAAATGTGTGACAACCTCAGGATAGGCACCGGAATAATCCCAAGACCGCCCCCGACAGTCCTCAGTCCTTCCTCTACGATTCGGTTTCTGGACCTGCGCACTACGGTGGTGGACATCATTTCAGATTATCAGATGTGGTGGGAGGAACACAACGTTACGAGAGGGTAAACTTGGGGAGTGTTTGACTCGCATAGCGATGATACCAGTTAGATTGAGTCAACAGCGAGCAGCTTTGAGTTTTGGCGTCTGGACCTTTGATCCCTGATATCATTTATGGTGAATTGCACACAGGAACTAACACTGACTTTACTAGATATTTCAATCTATAGTAACGGTACTTGGCCCAGGGTTGCATATAGTTTGCTAGATGACGTCAGACTCAAACATCTCAACTCTCATCTCAACTCTCATCTCAAAGTTTATTCTTTAGAAACCGCCAAACCCTAAACCATTATCTATCTACTCCAAGCATGTCTCTCACGCCTCTCTCGTATCTCCGGGTTTCCAAGCATCGGATCCCAGCCCATAGCCTCATCCCAAACTGCAGCATCCAGAACAAACCGCTGCTCATCTACCACTCTGCCTTTCAACGTCCCGTCTCAGCATCAAAGATCGAGTCGCACCTCAACTCCGTCGGTGTTGTGACGCCTCAATGGCGATACACCATGTACAGCACGACTCATTTCCACAGTACGACTCACGAGGTTCTCTGCATCAGCCACGGCCGAGCTCGCCTGTGTTTCGGTGGAGAGGAGAATGATGGCCGTGTGGAATCAGTGGTGGAAGAGGGGGACGTTGTTATTGTACCGGCGGGTGTTGGACATCGTCTCCTGGAGGACTTGGATGGCGCTTTCGAAATGGTTGGGAATTATCCGGAGGGTCTCAGCTGGGATATGTGCTATGGCAAGTCAGGTGAGGAGGAAAAGGTGAATGACATTAAAAGCCTTGGTTGGTTCCAGCGAGACCCTGTATATGGCGACAAAGGGCCAACGACAGACATGTGAGCCCCTGCGTATTGACGGACTGTTCTCGATTGGAACTGGGTGTGCTCCAGTCAAATGCATATTAAACGACACCAAACTCAGGTCCTTCAGATCGTCCAATTCTCGCCATGGAAGTTTTTAATGTCATATTGTTCATACATTATTCTCGTCGCTTCAATCATCCCCAGTATCACACCAAATTTCCAAACAACACAGCCAAAATTCCAGCCTAAAAGTTCATAGCGAGAGCAGCACCGCCAAGCAGCGCACCAAACGCAATCGCAGCCGTAGCCTGGGCAGCACCGTCGGTCGACGACGCAGGCGCCAGTCCAGTAGCCTGCGCCGTGGCCGTGGGCACACCCGAGGTGAAGGGCACACCACCACCGCTGGCAGAGCTGGCACCGGAGAAAGCAGCAGACTGGGTCTTGGCAGTAGGGTTCGCGGTGGCGGAGGGATTCTCGGGGTTGAGAACGCTGCAAGGGAGTCAGTGGCGGGAATGTAAATGGCGGAGAGTTCAGGACTAACCCGTCAATGACGTGCACGACACCGTTGGAAATGAGCACGTCAGGAATGATGACCTTGGCTTCGTTGACAAAGACGTCGCTGCCGTGGATCGCAATGTTAATTTTCTCGCCCGCAGCCGTGTTGAGCGTGCCGTTCTTCAACATGCTGCTGTAGCCAGCTGTCCCGGTGATGACATGGTACTGCAGAATGCTCGCAAGATCGTCGTCACTGAGATTAGCAACGACAGATCCAATCTTGGCGAAAGCACTGTTGCTGGGCGCAAAGACGGTGATGTTCTCCATGCGAGAGAGGTTGGCCAGGAGGTTAGTCTGGGTGAGGGCGCCAGCAGCGGCAGAGAGGTTGGCGGCAATAGCAGTGTCGGTGAGGTTCTTGGGGATGCTGAGGACGCGGTCGATGATGTGGATGACGCCACCAGTGAAGTTGAGATTCTGGACGATTAGCCGCAGCTCCTGTGAGGAGCGAGATGACTTACAGCCTTGGTCACGTTGGCCTGGGCCCGGAGGCCGCTGTAGAAGCTGACAGTGTTGTTCATGGAAACAGCCTCGACGACCTGTCCGCCGGTGACATTCTCATAAGTCCGGTTGTTGAGCATCGTCGGGATGAACATGGGCATGTCGGTGAAGTTGCTTGCATAGTAGGTACCGTTGAGGACGTGGTACTGCAGGATGGAAGCGATCATGCTGGGGTCCGCCTTGACCATCTTCGCAACAGCGGTATCATTGAGAAGAGCCTTGATGGCGTCGTTGCTCGGGGCGAGGATGGTGATGTTTCTCATCCGGCCCAACGCTCGAGTAAGGCTGGACTGACCCTCGAGGAGGCCTGCGAATGTTAGCAACCACGTAGCAGCACGAGTCTCCAGACATACTGTTCAGCTCGGAGAGGGTCTTGTTCTCGGCACCCAAAGCATCGGTAAGAGAAGTACGACTCTGAGCCGCAACGAAGCCCGAAAGGGCCAAGGTGACAAGAGATTGCAGCTTCATTGTGATGACGATTCACCAATTTGGGCAAAGTACGAATTAGCTTCAGACTGTTGGAAGATACACAAAAGCAAGCTGGGAATGGGCGGCTTATGAGCTTCTCCCCTCAAAGGGCCCAAGACTATAACGTGGGCCATGATCAGCTAATCTCTTGACGGGCTGGAACCTGGCCAATTAGTGAGGCCTCAATCAGCACGAGTTTATCTCGACCAGTCTCGAAGTAGCGGAAAACAAAGTCAATGACATAGACCAAGGCGTTCTGCGTCATCACTAGCGAAGCTGCACAGCTCACCAACGCCAACATACGCACTGAACAGCAGGACAAGGGTGACATTGAGACTATCGATTGCGAGACACAGGCTAATGAAGATGGGTGGCGAGAGAAGACGGTCAGTGGTTAGACCATTGCTCTGGCTGTTCATGCCGAGCCGGTTTTCAGTCGACAGACGCGCAATTGACAGCCAACACAACAAACACAGCCTCCTCATGGCCAGCCCCCATGGCCAGCAATATCCCGGAAATCTTGATTCAATTGACCAATTGCTGTTGTTTGTTTATGCAGCACAGACCGAACTGTCGTCTTCTGGCTCAGCAAGCCGAGACCCCGCTTCGTCTGGTCCCTAGACTCGTCATAGATCATGCTCAAGTATCGCAGCAGCGTAGCTCAGGTGCCATGAACATGTCCAACCGCCACGGATAAGGCGTGGCCGATCCGAGAGAAATTTGAGAGGCGCCAGCCAAGGCCTCGGCGTGGTTAGGACGGCATTCAGCATCCAGTGGTCGCACTCAATGTCTCTGGGCCTCTGGGGAACCCTGTGTCTGGACCTCTGGGGAACCCTGTGGATGATAGCTATTACATACCAAGGGCTCAAGGGATGCTGGAATCTGAAAGTCAGCTCGTGGATATCAACTGCCGAGTTTCAATCCATCTTGCCGCGACATCTACAAGGGCAAGCGGGGACGACTGGAGCCAAGACCCGAACAAGTTATAGGCTTGGCCGATTGGCTTCGAGCGAGGAATAGAGCGACGATTCGTGCATTCGACGTGATGCAAGCATCATCAGCCATCATTGGACGCCTACGGCATTGGACGCCTAGGGAGGCATCCAATCGACATGTCGCGCAATCTCAACTCAGAGAGGCGGGCCAAAAGGATCCGCGTTCTCCAGCTTCACCCTTTTCGTCTCTCGTGCACCGCCCTCTCCAAATACAGTACCGTCGTCGGTGGAAGCTGCCTTCTTCTCCTTGTTCATGGTTTGTTCTCGCCTCGCTCGCTGAAGATTGACGAGGTTCGCTCGATCGGGATCTCGGCATTTCTGCAGTTTCTTGCGAAGGGGTTTCATGGCTTTGACAATCTCGGGCTAGTTCTGTCAGCACGCGTTGCGAAACCTTGACGATTGGGAGCAACATACCGTCCCCCAGTAGTCTGTCATCCTCTCTGGGGGTTCCTCCTCGAGCATCTTCCGGCAGCTTTCAATCGCCCCCATGATTTTGACTCGCAAGTTTGCAAAGGCAGACTCCTGACCAGCGTCGCCGTTCTCAGCAGTCACGGGGATCAGGATGTCGAGCAGCCCCGGGTCCACCATGGACAGCGCTGCCATCATGATCTGGCTGGGAGCGTAGTGGAAGTAGACGTCTGTCAACAGCGGACTAAACTTGAGAATCTCTCGCGCGCGGGCGTGTGCCCTGTTTACCCGCGACTCTTCGTTTGGCAGTTTCCTCCGCAGCTCTAGGATGGCACCCTCAAGCGCTCTGAAGGGGTGTCGTACGTCAAACGCAAACCGGATTCCCTGGCAGAGCAGAAACTCTCCGGCGAGGATCTGCTCGCCCGTCGTCTTGGGGAACTTTTCCGAAAAGGCGTTGAGCTTGTAAAAGAAGCCTTCAGCCTTGCATCCAAAGAACAGCGACGTCTTGAGTAGGTCGGTCGCCGGGTATGTCATGACAGAGTTGGTCACGTAGAATCGTCGCAGGAACACAGCGGCTGTCGCTCGGATTTCGGTAGGGAGCTCGCAGAACTGGGCGGCACGGATGAGCTCGACGGTGAAGAATTTGACGAGACGGATCTCTTCGTCGGGCGTGAGAAAGTCGGGCGGAGGATCTGCAGACAGTCGAGGCGCGATCTGCTCTCTTGCGAGCGAGTTTGTCTTTGCGCGTAGCTCCTTGAGGTTTGCCGGCGTGAACGACCAGAGCCGATATTGGCTCGATTGCCGGTACCGCTCATCTTCAGTAGCCATGATTTGGTCGTAGGGCGACAGGTTCGAAGAAGAGGTGCAGTTGGTTCATTGTTCAAGGAACTTCACATGCGAGCTTGCCTGTTCAGTTGCAGATACTCACGTGACTTTGGCTTATCTCATCTCCCAGCGGCTCATCAACTCCAACATCAACACGCGCAATTCACAGCATTCACAGCATTTACAGAGTTTTAAATTTCGTGAACAAGAAAAAAAGCATAAATCAATTGGTCCATGAGGACGGCAACCTCCGGTCGCGCTCAACGTGACTCTATCAAATCCAATCTTGACAGACCTGACGAAACCAAACGCCAACCCATCCAGTTTACCCAGTACAGTACATAAATCAAGCTCTAATCAGTATCCAAAATTCTCCCTTCGGGCCGGAGGAGGCGGCGGAGGCTTCTTGGCCCTGTTCGGGGGAGGTGGTGGTGGCTTCTTGCCCAGGGCCAGAGCACTCGTGCTGCGGCTCAGGCTTCCATAGCTGGTTGCTGGGCTGGCGGTGCGGTTTTCCCAGTCAGGGCTACCGCTCCGGCTTGTTGAGACATCATCCGAGAAGACATCGTCGTTGTGCCCGCTGTGCCCGTTTCGCCCGTATGAGCCGTTGTCGGTCGCGACTCGGGAGAGAGGTGCTCCCGGAACTCGGAGGTTGGCCAAGGGTGTGGCCGTGGAGGAGGAGCGGCTCTCGAAAGTGGAAGCCCTGGCGATCGATGGTCGAGGAGGCTGAGGAGGAGGAGGCGCGAGTCGGCTGCCGGGAGAACGGTGTGAGATGCGAACGGGTTCAGGCTCAGGCTCAGGCTCTTCGTAGACAGCGTGGTGACGAGGCTCTTGCCAGGATCGAGCCGTGTTGGATCGGCTGCGGTTGGTTCGAGGTGCAATCGGAGGCGACGTGGTAGCCACTCCGACCCAGTTCTGTCTGACTCGTCGCAGCTCCTCAGCGCAGCGCTCATGGTAGTCGAGCTCCGCGTCGAGAAATTGGGTCAGGGAGGTGATGTTGTCGGCCTCGGACTCCTTGATGTCCTGCATGCGGCGAAGGACATCCTCGCTTGTCTCCTCGAACTTGGCCTTGTTCATGCGAACCTCTTCTTCAATACGGAAGTCGTCTCGTCGGGCTTTGGATAGCTTGTTGGTGCTGGCGTCGTAGGCGAGACGTCGGTTCTCGAGCTTCTTGCGGGAGTTCTACTTTGGTTAGCGGCTGATCAGATCAAGGACTCGGATTTCGGCATACCTGATACTCTCGCATCATGGCCAAGCTCCTCTCGAGGTTGTCCATCCAGGTAGCATTGGCGCATTCCACGTAGCAGTCTTGAATGCCAGCAAGACGTTCGTTGGCACGACCCAGAGACAGGAGACAGTTTCCAAACTCGGAATCTGGCTCAAAGTCCTCGCCGTGAGTGGCCATGGTACGGCCGAGGAGGGAAATGGGAGAGCCGCGCTCCTTGTCGTCGAGGAGCTCATTGCGGCGGCCCATCCACTTGACGTAGGAGCTCATGGACCTTTGCATGCGCTCCATGCCTAATCACGGTTAGATACAGCCATGGCATTGCATTGGAGAGCTGGCGACAAACCATCCTGTCGAAGAGACATCTCCGTCTCGAGATTCTTGAACTCGTCCGAGTGGGCAGTCCGGGCCTCGGAGCCCATCTTCTCGCCCGCCCATTGGAAGGCTCGGTCGATCTTCTTGGTGAAATGCATGTTCATGACTCGGTATCAGGGTATTATGATTGTATGTTCTGGTCTCTTGTCGGATCCAGTCCGATCTGGAGCTGTATTGGCGGGGTCGTCTGGCGCCGTCGCTAATATGGAAGCAGAGTATAGAGTACGTCGCCGCAGGGTGTATCGGCGAGCAGGGTGTATCAGCGATGCATAAAGCGAATGTTGGAGGAGGAGGGAGGCCGAAACCGACACGAAGAGGAGCGAGCGACGGGGTAATGAACGAAATCCCAACAGCAAGGGGTAGCAAGACGACGAGATGGAGGGATGCTAGGGTGTCTCCGTGGCGAACTGCTCTCTAGCGGTTGGGGGCGTACGAGCTGGACCTTGAAGGAGAGAAAAGAGCACAGGGGTGATTGTAGTGGAGGTTGGGGAGCTAGTGCCCTTAATTGGGGAGCCCCCTGAATAAGGTACTGACCTACAGGGCAGGTCGGGCCTGGAGATGCCTAGACATGCAGTGGCGCGGGTGCTGCAGCTCCTATCTTATCGCCCTGCAGTAGCCTGAAGCCTCTGGACCCAGACTCTCGTCCCAGTGAGCGGGCGGGGAGGATCTGGGAACCTGCGTACGCTGTCGCACGTTCAGGTGACAGAGGCTCAGGCAGGCTCAGGCAGGCTCAGGCAGAGATGCTCATGTGTGTGAAACAAAGCCCAGACAAACGACACGATGGTAATTAAACATGGTCAATAAATGACGTATGGGTGTTGGCCATTTCATTATCACTATCCGTCCTTCCTTGAAAGAAGCGATAATAATTGTTGAGACACTGTTACAGTACGGATACAAGCTTGGACTTTGCGTGAGAAAGGCAGCCTACCACACACGCGCAAGGAATTGAGGCGGCAAAAAGACTCTTCACACCCTCTTCTTACCAAACTGGTCCGGACGGCATTTTCCAGAGACTTTCTCTAGACTCCAGACTCTCCAGACTCTCCAGACTCTCCAGACTCTGCTTGACTGGATAGGCGCCGACTGCTGGCCGACTGCTGGCCGACTGCTGGCCTCCTGACGCTGGGTCGCGCGGCTAGCGACAAGCTCTTTGCCTCGTATCCATCCGATCTGAAGCTATTGCGTGGAGATGACACGGGCAGTGTGTGAAAGTGCTTACGTGCCGAGTATTCGCTGGAAATACAGTAGAGGTTCACAAGACGAGATGTCGTACTCGCTGACTTGGTGCGATGTCACTTGGTGAGATGCTGATACGAGTACGGATGGACCCCATCCGTGGACATTTTGGACAGTCTCACGTCTCACGCATTAACCTGAACTGAGAGAGCATGGATGGATCATGTACCTCCATCCCCTCACGCTTCAGGGCCCTGATCGCAGAGGCCCCCCTGAGACAACGGCGCCAGTAACCTGTGCTACCGCTACACTAAGAGCGGGAGCTGTCTCCGGCCGTGACAAAGCGATGATGGGGATGCTGGCCGGCCCTTCTCCAGGGGTCTCTCCCTGAGAGCCGCCGCAATCATCTTGTCAAGACGTGGTCCGTGGCTGGCATGGGGTGATGAATCAGGCAACTCGGCTTGTGTCTGTCACGACTGACAGCGAGAGTTTAGTTTACTAAACAAGTTAAGCACGATAATTAGCAAAGAAGCTTCTTCGGAAGCATACTTGCAGAGACAGAGACCAACCTTTCCAGTTGAGGCTTCGTCCGTAGTCTAGTACATATGTATGTACGGATACTCCGTCTCTCTTCCACACCCACGTACAGCACAGAAAGCACTGTCGGCCCGTTCAACCCGTCCTTCTCTTTATCCGTATCGTGGTCGGATATCCGTCCTCCAGCCCCCGCCTCTACAAAAGAGCCGCGGTCCAGGCATAGATCGCCAGGATACCATGCAGTCACTGTCCGTTCTAGAAGCATCACCAGCTTCTCCCCAACCTCCAGCCTTGTTGGGATAGTCCGTCTGCCACCACGTTCCCCGGTGTGTCCTAAAAAGGGATTATCCACCGGGCTCGCCCCCCACTGCCGGGATCCAGACCATTCCTCCTCCAGTCGATCCAATCCTCCTCCACCATTTGTGGGCTCTCGGTAACGGGCTTGCGTAATGCCTTCTCTGCGAGGAGTGTCTCGAGCCAGTTTCCAAACGGCACGCACAAGCTTTTATTGCCTGGTTTTTATTGCCTGTGTACGTATCGAGTACCGGTTGTACTGTGCCCTCTGTGAAGCGCTGTGACAGATCACAGACGTGGGCCACTCGACACGAAAGCTGCACCTGTAGATCTGCCAGATCTGCTTTCTCTCGTGTTTCAGTCTGACAACAGACATGTCCAATCAAAAGGCCTGGCCTTCAGACCTTCAGACACCTGCGCTAAAGTAGGCTCGTTCCCCAGAGTTCACTGGTTCAGTCGCGTGCTTTGGCGTGTCGCCTCGTCCCAGCAGAACGAGATCAACAAGCCAGACTCTTTGGCGCGCGCCAGCAGGCCAGAGTGCAAAAGAAAAGCCAAATATTGAAGCCGATCCATTTCCCCCCATCTGTTACAGACACTACCGAGTGCTGCCCCCTGGAGATCTACGGTGCACGCACATTACGATCCGCGCCCATGAAACGTATTTCGTGCACATTCTCGAGACAGTTGCGTGGCACAAGCCATATACATAGCTTAGCTATCCGTACATCCGAGAGTTTGATCATCGGGAATGACAGGGCGATTATTGGTTTGCGTCAGCGGCATCTCTCGTCTCAAAATAGTCGTGGCGACAATCCTCCTCGCTCAGTGGCGTTTTCGTCAACTGGTATCCAGGAAACTGGTATCCAGGATACCATGGCAACTCAGTTGCCAGTAATAAATTCTTCAAACGCAGGACTCTCAGGACGGCCCAATCGACCAGGTCTTGAGTTGCGTGAAACAAAATCGAATGAGAAAATATCTATTCAACATGTTATCAACATCTTCCCTTGACCACCCAGTCACTCATATGGCTTCAGATCCCTCAGTACATGCACTTCCCGCAGTATCCGCACTCCTGATCGCACGCAGCATAGTCACTTGCCTCCCCATCGCTGTCAGAAAGCGCCGCGAGAAAGTCCTCCCAGCGCACCGGATCTGCCGGCTCAATCTTGGAGTCCCTCTTCTCCGCGACCTCCGACTTGGCCGTACCCTCCTTGCTCAACCACGCCTCCCATTCCTTTCTGACTGGAGTAGACAGGACGTCGCCTACGCTCGGCAACTGCTTACGGATCTCAAGGGAACCGCTGTCGGACCAGACAAGCTCAAACTTGCCGTCCGAGGAGGCGCGCGCCCTGTCAGCGACCAGGCGAAGCAGAGCAGCGAGCCGTTTGAGCGATGGCTGGTTCAGCTCCTCCCACTCCTCGACGTCTTGTTTGATGTTCTTAATCTCAATATCCTCTTCCTTAAAGAGACCCTTCTCGTGATAAGCGAGGAGAAACTGCGTGACTTGAGCAATCCACAAGCGCGGAAGCTGTTCGCCAAGAGTGTCCCGCCCTCTGGCCATCACTGATCGTGTCTTTAGATCAAAAATGGTCTCTTGAGGAACAGTCTCACCCCCCTCCTCAACCTTGAGCTGGCCAGATGTGGAGCTTGGCAGGGGGTTGGCAATGCTTAGACCTTGGATTTGCGTGAGGGCATCCGTCAGCTTCAAGCCATTGCTTTGTCGTCGTGCGGGACTAGAAGTCTTGGAACTAGAGGTCTTAGGACTGGAGGTCTTGGGACTGGAAGTCTTGATGAACCCATCGCCTTCAAATCGGACCATCAAGTCAAGGCCACCAAATTGGTATGCCATGATCCTTTGGTGTGTCGTGGATCGCCTGACCTCAGGGTCCCAAGTGGTGTAGGCCTCTGGAAACGTGTGTCCGTATCCTTTTACGCCAGGAATGAGCTCTTTGGGCGAGTTCTCTCTGCGGATAAGATGTACCGTTTCGCCGACCATCTCAACGAGGATGCGGAATGGACGATCCAGGTCAGCACCTCTGGCGAAGCGCAAGAGATTCCCGATCGTGCTTCCGCAAGTCACCATGTTGACTGGGATGGGGTTGGGATTCATCTTCATTACTGAGACGATGGTTGGCTCCAAGGGATGCTTGGGGTAAGAAGCGGCGTTGATATCGCGGTAATAGACGCCCGAGTCCCATGGAAGCCTCTTTGGTGCTCGAGGAGGTGTCCACCTGGGAGGTTGACCTACAATATGTTAGAGACACCTTTCTCGGAAGCAGACAACGTACCTGGGATCATGATTTCTGGCGAAGAAGCACCTATCCAGTTGTAGGACGCAACTGGTTTTGCGTTGGAGATTTCTGCACGGTTCAAATCATCGCTGCTGTTTTCCAAGCTGTCTCTAGTGATGCTCTCGATCAAGTCTCCAAGCGGAGGTGTTGGCAACGACGTTGTGGGCAACGGGTGATGATCTTGTCTGTTCATGGGGCGTTTGAAAGACCACATGGTGAGGGTGTGATGATGACAGAAAACCGAAAGAGTATGAGGGCTGGTATTTTCGATGTTAAATTAGAATGTATTCGTTTCAAGTTTGTGCTTGGGAGCAGTCCAGACTTTATCTACAGCATTCACCCGCATATCATCGTTCGATGGAGGCCTGCCGCAGGCAACGAGGCTCTTTGAAGAAAGCCATTGCTTTGGCCCATGTTGCATTAATTACACTTTTACTTCATCGCCCGTTTGTTGCTCGCATTTGCGGCGTACGCACCAACACGACGACCGGCCTGAGTGGATTTACATGTCGGAGGCCGAACATGACATGGCAGCCTGGTTTTGGCAGCGAATAGATTTCTTCTGTTGGCTGCATGCACCGGGAAGAGGAGGCCATGGCCAACCCCATGCTTAATATGGCGGACCTCCTTGATATCGGCCGGCCTCCGTTGGGCCTCCGGGCGGTGCTGGGCTGCATCCCAAGGCAGATTGTCGTCTTGGAAGCTTCTGGCGCATAGCGATGTTCACAGTACAAAGGCATCGTGCATTCGCATTTGCTTCCATCTCTTGTATTGAAATGTGTCTTTGGTGTCCCTCACATCTTGCATCTGGCCTCACGCTGTTATTATTGCTCTTGCTCTTGACCTCGTTGCTGTCGCGTTTTACTCTGCACTCGTCATTGAGGCTCATCTACTCATCATGGTCCTTATCGCCCAGGACACAGCTGGCTCTCGTGCAGCCAAGTTGATCAAGTCATTCTGGGCCGTGACGAAAGGCGAGCAGCAGGTCGCAAACAGTCATTCTGCCAAGCTCTATTTGCAGGCTTGCAAAATCTATTGCGAAAAAACGTCGGCAGTCAAGTGTGTTGAAGTTCTCATCTCAAGCACGTCCGGTGTTCTGGCTTTGGAGAGAGCTGTACGGGCCGACTTGAGCTCAGGGTCCATCACGTCGACTACTTTGCCATTTATTCTAGCTCTTTCAGACTCTGGAGTTGCTTCGCTCAATGATGGCCGCTTTCTTCAACAGCTCTTGTCGGCTATCCTGGAGCCATCTACATTCTGGGCTGCTTTGTTGGATGTCTATCACGGTGGCAAGCTTGGCGATGCTGGTCTTGAAGCATTTGCATGGCTCTGTCTGCAGATTGTATCCGACCAGACCGGAGACTTTCATGTCCATCAAATCAATGTCCGAAATCTCATGGACGAACAATCGCTTGTCAAGGCTGAGTCTGCTCAAGTCAGAAAGATAGCCTACCGGATCGAAAAAGTCATCAAAGCCTTTTCCCGGCCTGGAATCGCGTCCAACGGCACCAGCCCAGGAGGACGCCATGACAACGACTTTGCCGACTTTCGCAACATCTCCATCTATCCCACGTCGGATGAGCTCTTGTCAGCCGATGACCCGTACCTCCAGCGGCTGGCCGACGTCTTTGACACGCCCATGGATGCGAGGGCCCAAGTCTATCGCGACTGGCTCTTTCGTCTGCTGAGAGAAGACATGCTCTCTGAGCTACGGGAAGATCTACACACTGCCATGGGTCACAAGAAGGGTAAACGCAAGCCTGTTGCTTTGGGGCAGCTGAAGTTGGTGGGGATCAACGACGTTGATGATTCCAATGTTCGCGCCAGTCCTCCATATGCTCTCAATTTGGCATGTTACCAGGGCATTGATTTCCCCCGAAAGGTGCCCAACGGTGGGAAAAAGAAGTTCCTTGATGAGATGAAACAGTTCATGAAGCATGATTCTTTTGGCGCTCTCTGCTGCGACGGCTCGATTGTTGCTTTTGGATCACTCGTCCGAGATATCCACAACCTTGTCCAGATACCACCTGTCATTGGAATTAAATTCACGGATGCCGATGGTTTGAAGAGTGCGCTCAAGGCTCTTCAAGGTCCGAGCCGAGAACGTCTCAAGTTTCTCGTTGTCGATACAGCTACCTTTGCGTACGAACCTATCCTGAAACGGCTAAAGGGCATCGCTGAGCTACCGCTTGAGACTCAGTTGATCGACCCAGGGGAACTCTCTCAAAACAGTGTCAAATTGCCCAAGTTGGACATGTTCTTAAGAAAGCTGAAGGAAGCTTCTGCTTATGGTCTCAAGGTGAAGATGCCGGCAAGCATGCGCCTCACGAAAGACATCTCCCTCCAAGGTGCCCAGCTCAACTCTTTCATCAACGGCTTAAGTCATGACCTGGCCCTGATCCAGGGCCCTCCTGGAACAGGCAAGTCATTCTTGGGTGCACTCATTCTACTCGCCATCCTTCGTTTGACGACCCTTCGCGTGCTGGTCCTGAGCTATACGAACCACGCCCTTGATCAGTTCATGGAGGACCTCATGGAAATTGGTGTCAGTGCTGATCAAATGGTCCGCCTTGGATCCAAGTCCACGGAAGCCACCAAGGGAACTCTGTTGCGGGCCTATGATGGACAGAAAAGGTTCTGGCTTACTCTGGAAGAGAAGATTATCCTCAACGGCCTCCGACGGGAGTCCGCTGAGCTTTGCGGCCAGCTTGATAGTTGCAGCAAGAAGTTGGCAGGTCAAGGCATTCAAGCGACCGATATTCTCGAATACCTGGAGTTTTCGGAGAACTACACATTTGTCTGGTCCGCATTCCAGCTTCAAGACAGTGGCGACTTTCGGATGGTCGGTTGGAAGAATAAGATCATCGGGCCAGAGGATCTCTATCAGTACTGGCTGCGGGATGTCCCTATTACCCGTCTCGGGGCCTTGGGCGCATCTCTGAACCCGAATTCTCGAGCCATATGGGATCTTCCGCTCCAGGCAAGGAGGCAGCTTCATGAAGAGTGGTTGCAGGTCGTCCGTGAGGATCAGATTGCCAACTTTGCGGACCTCAGCAAGCGTTACAGTGATAATCAGGCCGCCATCAAGAGCATCTTGGACGAGCGCGGCCGAAGGGTGCTCAGGGAAAAGCGAGTCATTGCTTGTACAACTACTGCAGCAGCAATGTACCAGTCCATCATTGAAACGGCCAACCCCGACCTCATTCTGGTCGAAGAAGCGGGAGAAATCCTTGAAGCCCACGTCATCACGGCACTGAGTCCCTCTGTCAAGCAAGTCATTCTCATCGGTGATCACAAACAGCTCCGGCCAAAAGTCAGCAACTACAAACTCACAAAGGAAAAGGGCGAAGGCTACGACTTGAACGTCTCCCTCTTCGAGAGGCTGGTTTGTCAAGGCCATCACTTCACAACCCTTCAGGAGCAGCATCGCAGTCACCCAGACATTTCGTTCTACCCGCGCATGTTGGCCTATCCTGAGCTGGAAGATATGCCAGCAACCCACGACCGCGCGCCGATTAGGGGACTGAGAAGCCGAGTGACTTTTGTGCATCATGAGCATCCTGAAGATACCATGGCCGATGTGGGTGAGCGTCGCGATCCAACCGCCAAAGCCACCAAGAGAAACCCTCACGAGGCCCAGATGGTCATGAAAATGGTCAAATTCCTGGGGCAGCAGGGATACAAGACCGAAAACATGGTTGTTCTGACACCGTATCTCGGTCAGCTTTTCTTGTTGAGAGAGACTCTTCTCAAGGAGAGCGACCCGTATCTGAACGACCTGGACTCGCATGATCTGGTGCGGGCTGGACTACGCACACAAGCGGCAGCCAAGGTGAACAAGAAGTCACTTCGTTTGTCGACTATCGGTAAGTATCGCGCACCTCTTGCGATCCCATACTGATGTGATTAGACAACTACCAAGGAGAGGAGTGCGATATTGTCATCGTCTCATTGACTCGCAGCAATTCTTCTGGCGACATTGGCTTCTTGTACGCCCGCGAACGGCTGGTCGTGCTCTTGTCACGAGCACGGAACGGCTTGATCCTCTTTGGCAACATGGAAACATTCATGAAGAGCAAGAAGGGAGGCGAGATGTGGACAGAGTACTTTGACGCGCTCAAAAAGAACAACTCTCTGTTTGATGGCGTACCAGTGCATTGCGAACGTCATCCCGAGACGTCCATGCTGTTAAAGTCGCCAGAAGACTTTGATAACATGTGTCCAGACGGAGGATGCGCAGAACCTTGGTAGGTCAGGAGTTTAGAGTCTCAAGTATTGTCTAACGGCGTATAGTGGCGCCCAGTTGAGCTGCGGCAGACACAACTGCAGCCGGCGCTGCCATCGCGTTCAGGATCATTCCAAAACTGTCTGCGTCGAGCGAGTCGAGAGAACATGTTCCAGAGGACACAAATCCAAGGCTCGTTGCGGAGACAAATCTGGCAGCTGCAACACCTGCACCAAAGAAGACGAAGACAATCGCCGAAGAATCCTCCGCGACCTAGAGCTCGAGAAGAAGCGTCAGCTGCAACAGGATCGATACCGTCTGGAGTTGCAAGAGACGGACGATGCGATTGACCACCTTCGCCGGACGATGAAATACGAGTCAGAGGAGAAGCAGCAAGCAGAGACGCTGGAGCAGAAGAAAGCACAGCTCAAGTCATTGCGGGAGACTGAGGCCAACTTGGGTAAGATGAAGGCAGCTCAACGCAAGAGCAGTCAATCTTCAAACCAAGCCAAGGACTCTGCGCCTCAATTTGACGCCATCTCAGGCGCTGCTAAGGACTGGCAGAATATGAAGCAAATGGAGGGTGCCCAAAATGCTGCATTGGATAAGCTTATGGGAATGATCGGCCTCGAGACTGTCAAGAAGTGTCTGTTGTCCACCAAGTCTAGAGTGGACACCAATCTGCGCCGAGGCTTCTCATTGAATGGCGAGAGGTTCAGCTGTTCGTTGCTTGGGAACCCGGGAACAGGTAATCTCATCCTTTGACTGCAGAGTCATCCTTCGACTGTAGAGCCTGGCTAATTCGGAAAGGAAAAACAACTGTCGCACGCATCTACGCAGACTTCCTCACCTCTGTGGGCGCCATCGCGGGAAGCGCCTTCAAGGAGGTGACGGGGTCAAAGTTGGCCAACATGGGCGTCTCAGGTTGCGAGAAGCTTCTTGAGGAGATGATGAACGACGGTGGCGGCGTCATGTTCATCGACGAGGCCTACCAGCTTTCGTCTGGAAATAGCCCTGGCGGCAAGGCTGTGTTGGATTATCTCCTTGCAGAAGTCGAAAACAGGCGAGGAAAGGTGGTCTTTGTCTTGGCCGGGTACAGCAAGGACATGGAGTCGTTCTTTGCCCACAACTCGGGCATTACAAGCCGATTCCCAATCGAGATGAAGTTTGAGGACTATAGCGACGCTGAACTGCTTCGCATAATTCAACTTCAGATTCTTCGCAAATTCGGCGGGAGGATGACAGTCGAAGAGGGCTTGGATGGTCGCTTCTTCCGCATTGCATCTCGCCGAATCGGTCATGGCCGCGGAAAGGATGGCTTCGGAAACGCACGTGCTGTTGAGAATTATCTTCAGCTCATGACGGACAGGCAGGCAGCACGAATCCAGAGGGAACGACGAGCCGGGCTGACCCCAGACGACTTTCTGCTCACCAGAGAAGACATGATTGGGCCAGAGCCCTCCCAAGCGTTGGCCAAGAGCAAGGCCTACCGGCAACTCAACTGCCTGATCGGACTTGAAGAGGTCAAGGATGCCCTCAAGGTACTGATGGCCACCATGAGAACAAACTACGAGCGCGAGCTGGCAGAGCAGCCCTTGGTGGAGTTCTCGCTGAACAGGGTGTTCCTGGGATCGCCTGGAACAGGCAAGACGACCGTCGCCAAGCTCTACGGCAAGATTCTCACTGACTTGGGACTTTTGTCGAATGGTGAGGTTGTGGTCAAGAATCCGGCCGACTTTATTGGATCTGCCCTTGGCCAGTCTGAGGCCCAGACAAAGGGCCTCCTTGCAGCTACGGTAGGAAAGGTGCTGGTCATAGACGAGGCATATGGACTATACGGCGGAGGCGCAAACGGCTCGATCAGTGACCCGTATAAGACAGCTGTCGTCGACACCATCGTGGCCCAAGTCCAGAGTGTGCCTGGGGAGGATCGCTGTGTACTTCTCCTCGGCTACAAGGACCAGATGGAGGAGATGTTCCAAAACGTCAACCCTGGCCTCAGTCGACGGTTCCCTCTTTCGTCTGCGTTTGTCTTTGAGGACTTTGACGATGACGCCCTGGCTAAGATTCTGGACCTGAAGCTGGGCAGCTCGGGTTTCACAGCAAACGACAAGGCAAAGACTGTGGCACTGGAAGTCCTTCGTCGTGCGCGGAACCGCCCAAATTTCGGAAACGCTGGCGAGATCGACATCCTTCTCGGCAAAGCCAAGGCGTGCCACCAGAAGCGCGTCTCCTCCGGCCAAGTAAAGAGGCACGGTGCTTTGGAAGCAGTCGACTTTGACGAGGACTTTGACAGGGCTGAGCGGGGCGATACTGACGTCAAGACACTTTTCGAGGGCGACGTCGGTAGAGACAAACTCATAGCCGTGCTTCAAGGCTATCAGAACCGCGTCCGCCAGGCAAAGCTCCTTGATATTGACCCGGAGATTCCGTTCAACTTCTTGTTCCGTGGCCCGCCAGGAACAGGGAAGACAACGGCTGCGAGAAAGATGGGCAAAGTGTACTACGACATGGGCTTCTTGGCTAGCACCGAAGTCATCGAGTGTTCTGCCACTGAGCTCATCGGCCAATACGTCGGGCAAACGGGACCAAAGGTACAGCAACTCCTGGACAAAGCCCTCGGACGGATTCTGTTCATCGATGAGGCTTACCGTCTGGCATCTGGCAGCGGGTCATTCGCCAAAGAGGCTGTGGATGAGTTGGTGGACTCTGTCACAAAGCCAAAATATCAGGGCAAGCTCATCATCATCCTGGCCGGTTATGTCGAGGACATCAATTCCCTTCTGAGCATAAACCCCGGAATGTCGAGTCGATTTCCAGAGAGCATTGACTTTGATCCTCTTTCTACTGAAGACTGCATTCGGTTGATGGTGAGTCAACTGCAAGCGGTCAAGAACAAGCTCAAGGGCAAGGTTTCTATGGACCTCTCGTGCTTGGAGCATCTTTCAGAGCCATTCCACAAGCAGCTGGCGCACAACTTTCGAGTTCTATCCTCCCAGGATAGCTGG
The DNA here is from genome assembly GCA_014899095.1 of Fusarium buxicola. Lineage (NCBI taxonomy): Eukaryota > Fungi > Ascomycota > Sordariomycetes > Hypocreales > Nectriaceae > Fusarium > Fusarium buxicola. Next base: position 35,387 of record JAAVUK010000227.1, read on the forward strand.
GCAAATGCCAGAGACGTCAAGGAGCTGTCCAAGAAGATGTTCCACAAGTTTGACCTTTCTTCTGAAGCCCTGCTGCTTACGGAATCTCTTGTTCACCTCACCCTTGACGAAATGATTGTCGAGAGGAGTGGAAGAATGACAAACACAAAGAAGCCACTGGCGGAGGAGATTTCAAAGGCACTCGCTGATGTGCCAAACCTCGCCGCACCTACGACTCAAACCAGCACGTCGATGACAGTACACGAGAAAGAGGACAGCGAGACAGATGATGACCCAGATGAGTCCGGATCGTCTGTTCGCACAAGTATAAGAGACGCAGGGGTAAGCGACGCAGTGTGGGAACAGCTTCAGAAGGACAAGGACAAGGAGGCTCGGGACGATGAAGAGCTTCGTCGGCTCAAGAAGGCCCAGCAGACTGCCAGAGACGCCGACCGCGAGAGAATCGTGCGAGAAATTATGGTCGCGGAAGAGAGACGCAAGCAGGTGGAGGCGCAGAAGGCCAAGTTGAAGCAGATGGGAATTTGCCCGGCTGGGTTCGAGTGGATCAGACAGGCTGACGGGTATCGGTGTGCTGGGGGAGCCCATTGGGTGCCAAATGAGGCAATTGAGAAGATGTAGTCCTGGGAAACTAGCTGAATAGATTCTTCAGAAGTGAGTCGATGCTGTGATGAGTGGACGGTAGTTGCAGAGACTAGTGCACACCTACGTCAATGAGCCAGGAGTGGATAGGAAAACGGTGAACCAGGCTGGATGAGGAAAGAAATAGAGACGAGGTATCATATCCAGCGGCACGCTCGTCAAGCTTACTACGTAGTATGTACTGGTAGGCAAATTGCCGTACTGGTATGGCCTTCTGGGTTCCACCTAGGCTTGGCATTCCACAGATCATTGAGCATACTACCCCAGCTTACTCAGTCAGGACTCTCTTCTCCCAAAGCAGCTTTTGCTTCTTCTGCAGGTTGCTTCTTCTGCAGGCTAACTTGTTGTGGCTGTCATCACTTGCTTATACGAGTTTCGGGCCATCGGCCGCCCGCCACATTCCCTCTGGTTGTAAGCTCACGATCCTCAGCTCAGCAACGCTCAGCACGGACATATGTTGCGCCCAGTTGTTTCAGTAGACCAGGCCCTGAGCTGACTGGGACGCCATTGTCGGTTCAACGTGGCGCCCGCCGCACTGTCGCTCTCCCCGTACAGCAAGCTTTGCCAATGGGAACACACGGGCGAACGATGGGCCTGGAATGTTCGACTCGCCGATCAGCCGCGCTCTCCTGAGACACACATCTAAAATTGGACATACATTCATCTACCAGCCGCGTGACGACATGGATTGACGCCGGGATAATCAGGCCCCGAATTGTTACAGCTGGGCATCCTTTAACGTGCGTAATGAGGAGTGAACAAATCGTGCGTCATTGCGTGTGCGAGCAAAAGCCAATTCTGCAGTCAACGACGGTGATACGAGGTGGCTGATCCTTTCATTTGCTCGTCCTGTGGGATCTAGCTCTTGGATCCTTTTCTATGACCGCGATCAAATCCTGTCTTGCAGGCATGTTTCAGGGAAACGAATCCTGAATAGGATTAATTATAAGCTTACTCAAGTTACTCGCAAACTTATAAACTGGCTCTCCCCTGTGGAAACGGCACTCTGGCTTCTCACCATCAACACACACTGCACCTTGACAATTGATCGTACCACCTACAATGTTGTTCAACAACTTTCTTGCCGCTGCCGCTCTGGGCCTCGCCAGCTTTGCCACCGCCCAACAAGGCAACGGAGCCAGATGCGGTTTCAAGATGGCGGCCTGCGAGAGCGACAGCAAATGCAAACCCGACGAGGCGACGTGCAAGAATATCAACCGTTGCGCCGGCACATGCTACTTCAAGAACCAGTATCAGACCTGTGGAGGGTTCCGAGCCACGCCCCCTCCGCCTTGCAAGAAGGGCACCGAGTGCATCGACGACCCTCGAATCCCCGGCTCGTGCGGCATGGCCTGCGATAGACCCGGCATCTGTGCCCCCAAGAAGCGAATTCAGTGCGGAGGATTCACTGGGGCCGAGTGTCCCAAGGGTCTTTACTGCTATGACAATCCTAATGATGGCTGCGACCCTAACAACGGTGGCGCAGACTGCGGAGGTATCTGTCTGTAAGGATAAGGAAGTTCCATCAGAATGAGAATGTGTCATGGTCATCCTACGTCAGTTCATGTATATCTAGCAATCATTGAGGAAAAGTACAGTACCAAGAGAAAATACAATCCAGCACAACCACCATGGTCAGTGTTAGCCACCCAAAATTGTGGTTCCAACGTTTAATCCGATGGCCCGGCGCGTAATGCCGTGGAACTTCTCGGGTAAGGCTGCACCAACTCGAGAAGATGCCACGTTTAATCCAACACGTCGTCTGGATTGGAGGTATGCGGATCTCCAGTGCATGAAATCCTACATCAGCATACCACCGAGAAGCCGCCGTTGTGTGTTTCAAAACGCTGGTTTCAACGCTGTTTCAAACGTCTCACTTAAACAATCTCTTTATGCTCTAGCATGTTTCTGGCTCCTGATCCTTGCTTGCAAGGCCGTCGCCGCCGCCAATAAACCTACCATCCTCCTTTCCTCATCTTAACAATCTTTGAACCTGATCGCGTAGAATAGCATCGAGTCACATTCCCCATCTGGATCCAATACCTCGACCCCGATTGCCCCCAGCTGATGATGGAAACATGACAAGGGTCCTTTGTTTCACTCTCTCATCAATAATACACAGCGACCGTTTCAAGCTGACGATTCAAGACTTCGCATTGGCGATGGAACACAAGGGTATCTATTGAGGTATCAAGTCTACAGACTTTATTGGGTGCTGGTGTAATTGTACAGAATTGCGTTGATCCTAACGCCTACAGAAGTTGGAAGACAGCAACGACAGCACCCGCAGCGGCGAGCAGTCTAGAGATGGAGCCAGAACTGGCACCGTTTGGCTCAACCGAGGTAGGTGTAGAGGCGGCATCGTCGGCAGAGTCAGTGGGCGCGGCAGAGTCAGTGGGCGCAGCAGCGCCCGAGGGAGCGGCGGTGGTCTTTTCAGCGGTAGTCTCCTCGGCTTTGTCCGTCTTAGACTTGACCGTCTCCTCGGCCTTGCTGACCGAAGTCTTTGTGATAGTAGCGGTGGTGTCGGCAGTGGAAGCCTCAGTAGTCTCCTCCACAGCCTCGGTGGTCGTTTCCTTGGCCTCGGTAGTCGTCTTCTCAGCCTCTTCTGTGGTCGTCTCAACAGTGCTGGTCGACTCCTCGGTCTTGTCGGTCTTGGTGGGCAAAGCGTCGGTAAGGGTGCCATCCTCGGTCTTTGGAGGCTGCGTGAGCTTGTCGGTCTCGATAGGCAAGCCAAGCTCTGCGGTTCGTTAGAAGTGTCGGCATTAGATGCGATGAAAGACTGACCAGCGCAGAGGTTGGTGCCGAAGCCGATGGCCTCCTCAGAATCCTTGCCGCACTCGGACTTGGCGCACTCTACAAAGTACCACTGGAGCGATGGAAGCTTGCAGAAGCACTTGTACATGGTGGCCTCTTTGCAGTCCGTGGGCGGGTGCTCAGTGATGACACCTTGGAAACAGTCGATCTGTCACAGTCCAGTCAATACTCGTACTTCACAGCGTTGGCGAGTTGGGGACGTACAGCGCACTTGGGGATGGCAGCAGTAGTCACAGAGGCAATGGAAAGGACCCCGGCAGCGGCAAGCTGAACGTAGGTGGAGGTCCTCATTGTGTCTGGCGTTTAGTTGCTGGGCGGATGTAGTGAGTGACTGACTAATTGCGCAAGACGCTGGCGCTGGAAAGTCGAGATGGTGTCAAGCAAAAGCGGACCTTGAGAGTTGGCAAGCTCGTCCTTATACCTTGCCTCGGTCTGGAGGTGAATCTCGTGCCTGACCTCAAGCTCCCCAGCAAGTGTGTTCCAAGATGATCCTACGGAGTACTCCATGCTACACACCATCGCCCCGTCCCTGTCAATGCCCTTGCCATAGGCCCTGCCATTCTTCACCCTTCCCTGCAGCCTGCAGAAGGGACCATGCTGTTGGTCAGGGCCTGTTTCGGTAGGATGCGCCATTGCCTGACGATTGAACAGCGCTATTCCCCACTAACCTTTTGGTGGTGTGCGTGATAATTCCACCGCTTTCATGGTCAGGCTGGTCTAGCAGGGCCGTTCATCGCAGGCACCACATTTGTTATCTGATCATCTGTAATCTAGCTTGTCCACTGTCTTTCATGGCGTTTCCGTCGGCTTCTATGCATAGATTGATCCGTCCAGGGGTTTATTTGGACAAGGTTTGCGGTACCCGGTCTTCGTCCGTCTAGCCTCGCTGCCTCTTCCATATTCTTGGAGTCAACCACCCGAGGATCCGATCAAAGCTGAACAATTACATGGCCAATCAGGGTGTTTCTGGACTGCCAAATTGTTGGCTCGATCAGGTGGAATCTCCATTAGAGCCGTCGTCGACGGCGGCCGCTGATCTCTCCACTCTTGTTTAGCTCTGTTCGTTTTGTTCCTGACTAACGACAACGAGGAATGGCATTGCATCGTACTCCGTAAGGCAGTTGAGCGCGATTTGCGACACAAGCCGCTTCAGCCTCTCAGTCGATTGGAGTGCTTAAGTACTGAAGCCATTTAGGAAAAGTACTCGAGATCACGGGATGGGAGACGTGTTCGCATCTGAGAGCGAGGGCCTGTAACGACAGCCGCACATGAGGCAATTCGGAATTTCATACCAGGGATTAACCAACCCGGGGCCGTTAGAATATCATCATTCTCGCCGCTTCTCCGTCCAACGTGAGATGCCTACGCATTATCCGTTTGTAGGCTTCATTGTAGGCTCAGACTTGATCTTCTTAAGTCTGCCAAGCTCCCACGCAAATCGCCCATGTAGTTACTAACCTGAGAGGCCCCCAACCGCTCCCTACCCTTGTCTTTCTCTGATGAGCTCAAGAACTGCGAACCGAATTCTTTCCGGGCACCCTGGCGATCTCGTCTTGTGCTTCAATCTTCCAACTTTAACCGAAAACCTTTGGGGCAGCAGATCCCGTCCATTCAACAGGGCTCTTCTCGGACCACTCATCCTCTGTTCCGCCACGCCAAGCTCATAGATCCGCCGGCATCCATCCTCGCGGGTCGAATCATCCCTGTTTTCTTAGTTTGCATTCGGAGACGGAGCGAGAAGAGTCGCTCCGTCTCCGTTCTAACCACAACATCCCCTGCGTATTCTTCAGCATCTGCCGGTGCCAAGCTCACGGGTGGTCGTCTCTCACGATGGCTACACAGTTCTGCACCAAGGGGAAACTGAAAAAACTGTGGAAGTGAGTCTCGATAATCGTAACTACATCAGCAATCGTCTGTGCTGTGTTGCGCTGGCATCAGGCTGGGTCTTCAAACCCTGAACGGAACCGAAGAACAGCCAGGGTTGACATACTTTCCACTCGACACTCAGCTTTGCCCCAGACGGTTTTCTAATAAAAATTTGCCATTTTCGGATGATTGCCTAATTGGGTGCTGGCACGTGGTTCCCGGGAGTACCCGCTTTGCTCCTTCCTCTGTCTTTGTTGCTCGTCTGAAGATGTTGAGACCACGAGCACGGTGTTGACGCCTTCATTGTTGACCCATACGAGATACTTCGGCCGAGTGCGAGGTCCCTAGCCGTTCCTCAATGGTACAGTAACCTAGCTTAGGGCGGCAACTTTAGCCCCAGAACCATGATTGGATGATAGTGTGTAATGCGGATTTAGCGTCGAGAAGCTCTGCTAAACTAGTTATTACAAGGCAAGCCATGATGCTTCTTTATTGTCCTGGGCTTTTGTCCCTGAACTTGTGATGTACGAGCAAAGGGTGTGAGCAACTTTTACTACAAGTAAGAATACAGGAGGACCTAATAGAGTAAATCTCTCTACAGCATGTTACTTTCTATACATATCAAGAACATTCAGCACAGCTACAACGCTGATGTCTTTAGTTATGTTTAGCCGTCAGCAACGAGATGGTTTAGATAACTCATAATCGGGCACCTGGAATGCGGTTCCGAGCTTTGACATTGAATTAGAATCATAGGGCTCCTCAAGCTACAAACTTTTCAACAATCACCAGTGACGGGGGCCAATTTCTACTGTATTGACGTCAACGTCGCCCTTAAACCAGCGCTCCTCACCCTGAATCTTGACATTGTTACCGCTCATCTGCCTCTTCTTCATGAGTCCGTTCTCATCAAAAGTCCAGTCCTCGAGGCCGTAGCAACGCCACCATTGGCCCTCATCGTCGTGGAACTCGTACCAGAATTGGACAGCAATCTGGGGGCACCATGGTTAGAAAACGCAAGTTCCCTTATGGAGCAGGGTAAAAGCAGTGAGGCACATGCAAAGTAGCATACGGAAATGACAAGGAGTTAGAAAAGGACGTACTTTGTTGCCGTCAAAGGCAAAGAGTTCCTTGCGCAGCCGATATTCATGCTCACGGTTCCATTTGTCGGTCAGGAACTCTTCGATCTCGTCGCGGCCCTTGATGAAGCGATCGCGGTTGCGCCAAAGGGAATCGGGAGTGTAGGCCATCTTGACCTTTGAGGGAGTCCTTGTGTCATTTGTTCAGTCCAGCCAGCCTTATCTTGGCCTGAAAGAGGAAGGGGTTCTCACTTGGTGTTCCACGCGTCTTGAGCGGACTTCACCTTGATCTGGGCGGTTTCCCTGTTAAAGGGGGGCAGGGGGGGTTTCTGGTCAGCCATTGCGAGAGCTGGAACAACTGGATTCTAGAAGCGGAGCGGACTGGCGTTTAAATACACTGTCAGTGCAACTGGTTAAATCTTGAGGATTCCATCATCGGTAAGATCAGGCATTTATGACGCGCCCTTGGAGTCATTAGAATCTTCCGTGCCCCACAGAATGTCCTGCGCTTCGCAATTCGCAGACACCTCCACCCCTACGATTGTTATACCCTTATGCGACAGTTCAATTGGTCCATATAGGCAAAAGCGACAGATAGTTCTGAGATGCAGATTCGACCAAGACAATTCCCAGCAAAATCATCAGCAGTATACTTGACTGGTTTCATTTCCGTTCATCTCCCCTGCACCGATATCAAAATTCAAACATGTCGTTTGCAGCTTGCGCGAGGAAAGAATAGAGCAATTGTTCGGTGGGTCTAGTTAAGGCTGAATACCTGGTGGACTGGATCGAAATACACACAAAATGATGCTGTCCTGGAACCCGTAGATTGCGGCCAAACAAGTTTCTGTATCTTGGATTACTCGGTGACGTGGGTGGTGGAAGAGTCAGCACTAAGCAGCGTTGATCTTCTCCGAGGCTGCCGCTATCCAATGCGCGGAACACACGGCAACACTTCTTCCCACCTCCTTGTTGAGCATCAGGGCGATGATTCAGCTGCTCATCACTCCTCATAAGAAGGCTGCTTATCTGGCAGCCTTGGCTGAAGGGAATAAGAACTCACGATGCGCTCTGCTGATCACCTTCAAAGCTTAGCCACTGATTCATCCTTCACTAATACATTGTCGTGGCACATTGACAACTAACATCAACCCAGCACAGCCGACAAGATGGCAGGGCTTTGGAGATTGCTTGTCCCCGTTTCCCTTCTCCTCCAAGCTGTAGCTGCGTCTACTTACGCCGCCTTAGAGAGCCGCAGCTCCTCTCCGAGCATTACGTGGGGGGCTTGTCCCAAACAGATCCCACCAGGCGTCGACTGTGGTTCAATCAGCGTCCCCCTCGCATATCAAGGCGGCAATTCCACGGCGGCGCGAGGAGACAAGACAGTCAAGCTCTTTCTGACCCGCCTGAACCACACAGGCAAGGGAGAGAAGCAAGGCGTCCTCTTCTACAACCCCGGAGGACCAGGTGCGTCCGCAGCACTCCTCGTCGCCGCATCTGGCTTCGTTTCACAGATTGCCTTTTCATCCGAGCTACGGAATGCCTACGACATCGTTGGTCTTGACCCTCGTGGTGTAGGTCAGAGCACGCCAGTCCAGTGTGATCCCAAAATCTTCAATGAGCGAGTCCCTACGTTCGTTGATGACGAAGACGGATACGATGCGCTTGTCAACAACAGCCGTCGCTTGGGCGAAAGCTGCACCAAGCTCACTGGTCCTCTTATAAATCACCTCGATACCTGGCACGTTGCCAAAGACCATGAAGTCGTCCGCAAGGCCCTCGGAGCGTCCAAATTCAATCTTTTCGGTATTTCTTATGGGACCCTGTTGGGAACCCAGTTCCTCTCCCTGTTTCCCAAGTCAGTTGGCCGCATGGCCCTCGACGGCCTGGTAGACCACTCCCAGTCCGAGGCCTCAACCCTCCTCGCTGAAGCAACCACCTACGAAACAACACTCGGCAAATGGTTCGAATGGTGTGAAAAGAACTCCACGTGCGCTCTCCACGGCAAAAACGCCAGCCGTGTCTTCGACCAAGTCCTCGCCCGTGCTGATTCCAAACCTCTTCCGGCTCCAGGCTGCAAAAAGACCTGCCGGCCCAACGTCACCGGTGAGGAGATCCGCTACAACGTACAAGGTTTCCTCGGGTTTGTCGAGTTTCCGCTTGGCAACAACTGGATTACACTCGGACAGGCGCTGGCCGAGGCCAACAAGGGGAATGCAACCAGGTTGTCAACTTCACTGCAGACCTCAAGCGCCGCGATCGACCCCAGTGGATCTCCTTACGTGAACCTCGCTGTCGGGTGCCAAGATTGGAAGCACAGGGCACGATCAGCCGTGGATCTTAGGCAGAAGTTTCTAACGGCTCTCACACTTACGCCAAGGACCCGAGGTGCTTCGTCGTCATATTACTACCAGACCAGGTGTCTAGGCTGGCCGGCCCCAGTGACCAATCCACAAGCGCCGTTGGGCCATGGCATTCAGTCCGCACCAACCGTGCTGCTGGTGAACTCGGTGTATGACCCAGAGTGTAGCATGGCGTGGGCTGAGGGAGTGAGAGAACAGTTGCCTCGTAGGGTGAGCATTACGAGAAATGGGCCTGGACATACGAGTCACTATGTCAGTGGCGAGACGAGCAAGGCTGTGGATAGGTACTTGGCTACTGGCAAGCTGCCCAAGGATGGGACCGTGTACGGAACCTAGCGCATACGCTGGAGAGGACGGGCCAGATATACTGGTCAAGACTACATCTTCTATTCCCAAGGGACTGATTACAACGCATGCAAGGCTTCTTTGGCTTCATATATCAATATTAATTTTCTCTGTTATATCTACGAGAAATCTTTTGAAACGCATTCCACATCTACCATGATGACATAAAATGACAACTCCTGCCCTGTCACGCCAAATCATTGAAACCAGTTTTGGTTTTCCCTAGGTCCCAAATACCATCACATATCCAACTCCCATTCTCAAAGGTCCAGTAAAATTCCGGTATCCTCTCAAATCGAGACCTATACTTGGACTTGACGCCCATCCAATGCCAAAAGTCTTGCCAACGCTCTGTAGCCGGCCTCGCAGGCTCAGGCTTTACGGGAGGTGGCATCTCCTTACTGCCTCTCTCATCAAAACAGTCGGCCACCTTGAACCAAAGCTCTTTGGTCTTTAGTTTGTGGACGGCGATGGCGTCGGTGCCGTGCAGAGCATGCCTGATCGCGTTAGGGTGCGTTTGTTTCCCTGCCCATGCTGTTCCATCTCCTCTCGAATCCTCATCGACATAGTCAAACTTCTCGGTGCCTCGGAAGTTGACAAACTTGGCCTTTTCTCTCCCTTTGAGCATGAGTACTGCCAGCGCCATATCTTCGCCCGTCACGACGTGAAATCTGCTCTGTAGCGATACCAGCAACTCCAGCATGTCCCAGGTCATGGTGGAACTGGATCCATGAGGAAATGCCAAATCCCAATGTTCGGAGTAGTAGAGCTCTCCAATCACAGTTCGCTCGACGGTGGCCTTCAGACGGCCCGTCTCGTTGGACATTCGGGGCATGAGAAATCTGTCCCAGAGCCCTCGAGCATTCAGCCAGAGATCTGTATCTATCTTGGTGACGAATTCATACTTCTTGCCAGAGTTGAGAAGCCACTTGTAGAATTCGAGCCTTTTGATTGTGTTGGCGGTTACGTCGTCCTCAACGAGATGATCAAGAACGATAATGTCTCCAAATGTCTTATTTTCTTTGGCCACTATCTCCATCCATTGAGGTCCCGGATTAGATAGGACGAAACGGCCATCAAACGGTACATGCTCGTAGAGTCGCATCCATGTAGAGCGTATGATCATACGGCGCTCAACTTCAGTCGCAGCACAGACGACTGCCGCCAACCATGGGTGCTCACGACTTTGCTGAGTACCAGGGTGCAGTACTTGCATGGGTGAATACGGAAATGGTTCCAAGGAATGTAAGGCCTGAGGGATTGCTTCGACCGGTGTACCATGGACAATGAATTGGGATTTTGGAGGCGAAAACGGGGCATGGTGAGGATGCTTCCGATCAGATAAGAGTATAGTAAGGCCGACGGTTACGAATAGGCCAATGCCGAGAATCCGGAGCCATCTGTGTATGCTATAGGACGAATACGAAAGCCGTATTGCCCAAGGGAGAACCAGATACTTCTGCGCTACTAACATGTCTAGGCGAAGAAAAGCCAAGACTTGTACTTGGGGAGAGGCTGGGGATGATGATAAAAATGAAGAAAAAAAGATGGAAAATACCAGATGTAGCAGAAATGAGCTCGGTAGCCGCAGCTTCCGTGGCTTTCGTGGCAATAGTTGATTCCCTGACCTACGCACTACGTAGTACTGATCTTGGCTGGGTCGATCAGGCCCCTGTAAATTCATGCCAGCCTGCAATAGGGGGTTGACAGGGGTCTCAGGGCTCCATGGCTCCATGGTACGGAATCGAAGCCTCGGAAGCTTCGGAACCTGCTGTGGAAGGCCTCACAGCTTGTAACAGGGCTCTTGGGTCTGATAGCCATCGAAGCCGCTGCTGAACCTCTGTCACTGGCGGTAAGATCCGTCGATCTTGTCGAGCTTAGTCCAGCCTTGTATTTGTCTGCCGGTCTCCGGGCTGGCCCGACTTTTCACCCCACCGTCTCGGCCGCTTCCCCGAAGATGCGGGGTTGACTTTGGCCCGAGCCGGCGGGATGCTTATGTGAGCAACCTGTTGCTGATGTGATCGCCCCCCTGGATGACATGATAGCTGTGATAGCCTCGTGTATAAGTTGAGTTGTTGTCAACGTCGTCAACTGACGTCGATCCAGTCTTACACACCAACTGATGCGCAAAATGACAAACTTCAAGGTCAAGGTAACCTCAGACACGGTCTGTCCGTGGTGCTACGTCGGTCGCAAGCAGCTACAGGCGGCCGAACAGCTCTGGAAGCAGAAACACCCCAACTCCAACGACACCTTTTCCGTGAGCTATCAGCCCTTCCAGCTGAATCCGCACTGGCCCAAGGGTCCGGGGTCGAGCATTCCGAAGCAAAAGTACTACGAGGAAAAGTTCGGCAAGGAGCGCGCAGCCCAGATCCCGCAGCACATGAAGGGCGTCGGCGAAACGGTGGGAATCAACTTCAAGTTCGGTGGGCAGACGGGAAACTCGAGAGATTCGCATCGTCTGGTCCAGCTGGCTAAAAAGTATGGGGATGGGGTCGAGGGCAAGGCCATTGACGGGCTCTTTGCTGCCTACTTTGAGAACGAGCGCGACATTACCGACTATGACACTCTGAAGAGCATTGCTGTGGGGGCGGGCATCCCGACCGAAGACTTCCAAGAGGCCATCGTCGACAGCGACCAGGGCGGTTCAGAGGTCGATAGGCTGGCGAACGAGGCACGACTCGGTGGCGTTTCCGGTGTTCCCGACTTTGTCCTTCAGGATCGGTTCCAGCTTCACGGTGCGAACGACCCGGCGAGCTTTGTCAGTGTGTTTGAGAGGATCAAGGCGGCCGAGGGTCAATAGCCGTGAACCTCAGAGGCTATTGAACCTCAGACTAGGCGCTTAGGGTGATCTGACTGAAAGAAGACCTCTGTGCGCTTCTCGAGCACATCGTTCCAGAGTCGCTGGCCCTCGAAACCGGGGACGTGGAATAAAAGGCCAATTTCTTGACTCGTCCACCAGCTTGCTCTGTCCATGTTTCCTGAGCCCAAGACCAGGTACTCGTCATCCACCAAGGTCATCTTGAAGTGACTGACAACCGGCTCATCCTCCATGTCGCACCTGGCGTCGAGTTGTTTGTAGTAGAAGATTTCCAGCCTGCCTGGTGTAATCGGCTGTGCCTCGGCGTCCGATGGACGTGGCTGGTTGACCAAGGCGCTGTATCTCTGAACGAACTTGCGCAGGCACCAGGAGGTGGTCGTGCCGGCCGTGACCAGTTGCTCGATAAGCATCATGCCCTTGCTTGTTCTGATTTGCACGTCTACTCCTCGTGCGAGCGCATCCAAGAGGCTTTCAACGACAGGCCATGAGGTGACGTTGGGCGTGAGAATAGTGATGCGTCGTTGGGCATTCGCAAACAGAGTCAAAAGAGCGGCATTGAGAGGAGTCATGGGCGGATCTGACTGCGATAGGAAGGGGAAGAAGGAGAATTTGGGATTGCGGTGGTGTGGCGACGGCAGGAAGATGGTTGGTACAGGGCCGCTGGCGGGAAACTCGACGGACTGTGTTGCTGACGTTTCGTTGGATGAGTCGGCCGCATGCTGCTCGCGCCGATGAATGATGGACATCTCGTCCTGGAGGCCATGATCTTCGAGGCCATGGTCTGCGAGGCCATGGTCTTGCCGAGACTCGTCGCCGTCGCCCCATACCCTCTCGTAAAAGGTCACCAGTCGGTCCACGATAGCACCCTCAACCTCGACACAGCCCTCAAACCACCTCTCCCAGCTCACATTGCAGCTTGGAATCCAAGCCCTCGCGCCATCAACAATGACAAACTTGGGATGCATCACACTCAGCGGAGTGAAGAACAGGCTCTTGACCGTCAGCTCGATGCCAGCATTCTGCAGCACATGTTGGCCGGGAAGACCCAACTTGGGCCACTGCGACGGAGGGTAAACGTAGCCATCTAGAGAAGCAGGGTGGAACAGCTTCTGAAATAGACTGCGAGACGAGAACCCGATAGTGATTCGCAGAGGGGACGTGGCGTGGGCTTCTGCACGCGAGGACGCGGCTTCTACGCGCGAGGACGCAAGCTGGAGGAGAGTATCGCGGATGGCATCCAAGGACGGGGAGGCGGCCCAGTAGCAGGTGATGAGCTGTACAGAGTGTTTTGCGCTCAGCATGGCCGGAAGCAGCGCACGCGTGTAGATCGAGTGGCCGGTCCCTACGTATAAGGATATGGGCGAGCTGGATGTGATGAGCGAGTCGATGTCGTTGACGTGGTAGTTTGGAAAGTCATCTTGTTGCGCGTCGCAACGGGACTGGAGGAGTTTTTTCCACGGCCGTACAAATGATTGAGGGAATTCTACAGAGTCTGTCATTCTGAACAGCGCACGAATTTCAGCAAGAGAAGAGATTCATCTCAATGGTGACTTATTGCAAAGATGAAATTGGAGCGGTTGGCGGCGCAGCGGATGGCGCGGAATTGGCCTGGACGCGCCAAGTCATGATCCTGGAAGGCTCCACGGCAGAGGAATGTGAGATGGAAGCCGCCTGCAATCACCGAAACAAAACAACAGACAGACTGCACAGCTACCTACTCAAGTAAAGAAACCAAGTCTTCTATACCATAAACTATAGACTAAATTTCCCATTATGCTACGGTAATCATGTCCTTAACTGCCTGTCCACAGACAAGCACATGTTAGTAAGCCAATCTCGCTCAGGCCTCTCGCTCACCGCCCCAAGCCCGGCGGGCAGAATCCCCCACTATCGTTACAGCGTCTCCTATCTTGACCCTGAACATCAGAGCAACTGGCGATATTACAGCCAGCTCAACTCATCTCTCCCCTCGCGATATCGCGACCATGTTGTCCGGCGTCCTCATCTTCAACCAAAAGGGCGAGAACCTCATCTTCCGCGCCTTCCGCAACGACTGCCGCCCCCGACTCGCCGACGTCTTCCGCATCCAGGTCATCTCCAACGCCCAGGTGCGATCGCCCATCCTCACGCTCGGGAGCACCACCTTCAGCCATGTCAAGCACGAGAACATCTACCTGGTGGCCATCACAAAGAGCAATGCCAACGCTGCGCTGGTCTTTGAGTTCCTCTACCGGCTGATCCAGCTCGGCAAGGGCTACTTTGGCAAGTTTGACGAGGAGGCCGTCAAGAACAACTTTGTGCTGGTCTATGAACTTTTGGATGGTATGCTATGCTATGCTATGCTATGCCGCCCTTCTCTGAGGAAGACGACGGCGCAGACACTCGTGCTCATGCTCGCGCAGAAATCATCGACTTTGGCTACCCCCAAAACACCGAGACCGACACCCTCAAGATGTACATCACCACCGAAGGCGTCAAGTCCGAGTCCCGCCGCGAAGACACGTCCAAGATCACCATGCAGGCCACCGGCGCCCTCTCCTGGCGCAAGGCCGACGTAAAGTACCGTAAGAACGAGGCTTTCGTCGACGTGATCGAGGACGTCAATCTGCTCATGTCGGCCACCGGCGCCGTCTTGCGCGCCGATGTCACGGGCCAGATCATAATGCGCGCTTACCTCTCGGGCACCCCTGAGTGCAAGTTCGGCCTCAACGACCGCCTTCTGCTCGACAACGATGGTCTCCTGAGTCTTCCGAGCGGCAACAAGATGGGCACCAAGGCTACAAAGGCGGCGGCTGGGAGTGTCACGCTTGAGGACTGCCAGTTTCACCAGTGCGTCAAGCTCGGCAAGTTTGACAGCGATCGCATCATCAGCTTCGTGCCTCCGGACGGCGAATTCGAGCTCATGCGATACCGCGCCACCGAGAACGTCAACCTGCCCTTCAAGGTGCACGCCATCGTCAACGAGGTCGGCCGCACAAAGGTCGAGTACAGCATCGGCGTCAAGGCCAACTTTGGCTCCAAGCTGTTTGCGACAAACGTGGTCGTCAAGATCCCCACCCCTCTGAACACGGCCAAGATCACCGAGCGATGCACTCAGGGCAAGGCCAAGTACGAGCCCAGCGAGAACAACATTGTCTGGAAGATTGGACGCTTCACGGGCCAGAGCGAGTTTGTCCTCAGCGCCGAGGCCATCTTGACCAGCATGACCAACCAAAGGGCGTGGAGCCGACCACCTCTGAGCATGAACTTTAGCCTGCTCATGTTTACAAGCTCGGGGCTGCTGGTGCGCTATCTAAAGGTGTTTGAGAAGAGTAATTATTCGAGCGTCAAGTGGGTGCGGTACATGACGAGAGCAGGGTCGTATGAGATAAGGTGAGCCGTCTGCATCCTCAACCCCAGATCGAGACTAACAGTTGCAGATTTTGAATGTATGCAAAGGTGGTAGAACATGTATGGCGTTATGGTATATCCCCCGGCAAAAGTCAAGCGGGCATGGTCCTTTCTTCAGCATTGCAAATCCCTCAACTGTGACATGTTCAGTCTGTGACCTGATACGTGCCAGCATCAAACGGGGTTTCGCAGCCTTCAGAGTCAAGCCGGTCAAGAAACACCGTCTTTCTGTACTGGTTGAGCCTTGTTTGACCATTTTTATTGCTCTTATTCTCCGGCCTTTATCTCAATCAGGAAAACTAGGGCACAATACCTAGTTAAAGGGGTGGGGCATTTGCGAGGAAGCCTCTGCCCCCGGTCCTCCAATCGCGAATAACTCCTGTATCATTTATCATTGAAACGTCAATTACAAACACGGTGCGACCAGTCATGAGGAATAACAAGTCTAGAATGATGACCTTGGGCAGGCCTTTCCTGGGATTGAGGCTGCTGACATCAAAGTGTCGCCAGCCGTTGGCCGCATGGACGGGTAGAAGACTGGCATGGAGTTTTCAAATGCACCCAGCACGCCCTGGTCTCCGGCCTGAAATGCCTCAAGTCTGTTTGCTTCAGTCTTCGTGGTGAATCGCGCAGGGCACATGCGATCATTGAGAACAACCATGACACCGCGTCCTCCAGCCTCCTTGCAACCCGCCAGCCGGACAGCCTCAACAAGATTCACAGGACCGTCCGCACTGAGAGGAGTAGGGGATCGCATAGCACCAACAAGAGCAACAGACTTGTCTGGCAGAACAGGGAAGTGCTGCCAAGGGATAGCGATCTAGAAAGCTGGGAGTGATTGTCTGGGGCTGCTCTGAGTCGAACCGTGCTGTGATGCTGGCTCATTGGGCCAGAAGAGAATCTGCAACATCTATACCTGTCTTATTTTTGGAACAAACCTTGTTTTTCGGTGAAAGAACTCTATCTCATTCACAATTGTGGGCTGTTCTCCGTCCCAGGAGTGTTCTATGTATTCGCCAAGCCATGTTCGTATGCCATTCCCCATTGAAGGGGAGTGTTCTGAAAGGAATTGCGAACGAGGACACAGGAGGCAGTAATCCAAGCGTCTAAACAGATACGCAGCTTGGTTGCTTGACTTGTCAAATGGAGTCCTAAACAAAGCATTTTCTCATCATTCAGTTATCTCTTCCGTTGTTCTTCGGCAAGTGTGCCCTGGCTTTACGCTTGTCTCGGCAGTTCACGTTGGGCTTATGCTGTGTGCTTTTTTCAGCATCGACTTATGTTCAAGATGCATAGTCTAGTGAACTATACCTGGAGGAAACGCTTGGGCATGCTATTCATGAATCCCGAGTTACATCAAGTAAAGCTGACGCATAGTCTATTAGAGCGTGGAGTTCAAGCCGGGACGATCGTCCCGATCTCACCGTCACAGTAAAGTCAAAGCTGAGTAAAGACGCATGCTCCACAGAAGCACCATCGTCTCTTCCTATCTTATGGCCAGGCCAGGGATCTTCCGAGTCGGGCTCCGATGCTCAAGGTTTCCGTGCCGTAGAGCCTTGACGGTCAATGCTTGGACAGGGAATACAGAGTGTGACGATCCATGCCGCTCCCACGAGACTTTCACGTTCATGTGTCACCCAATCATGGGTAATTTGTACCTGATCTTCACCATGGCGGCCCAAGTGTAAGAAGTGCGAACTTTGCCACTCAGGGGGCGAACGCTGTCGTTGGGTCCTTCGTTTTGTAAAGAAGTTGTCATCTTAATCATAGCTTCGACGCGGCATCTATGATCCCTATGCTGCTGAGTCTTCCCAGTATGGGCTTGGGAGTTGGGCCGACAACCATCAGCCAAGTTCGTGCCTCGACCGAGCTACAGCAGCAGGCCACGAGAATCCCACGAGGTTTGTCCTCCCTAAAGCATGTGGTGACCCGGGGTAGTGTCCCGCTCATCTCCCCCAGCTCCTGGGTTTGAAGTGTTGAGACTGTTGATCTCAGACGCCATTGCAGTTGATCCCTCCTATTTGCGCCAACTCCCAGCGGCCAGGTCTACCAACTTATATGTCTCCGTAAACTGTCTGTTCCCATTAGAGTTCCGGGCCATTATCCATTTCCATCGGCATCGAACTCGCTCGGATCAGTTCCTATAGTTCTTCTACGAGTGGTCTGTCGCACCATCACGCTATCGCCAGCTCGCACAATGTTCCACCATTCACAGACCCTTACTACCTTGGGCTTTGGCATACATCAAACATGGCGAGAACTATAATTCTCTCGGAATACCACCCATCAAGTTCTGGCCTACGGCCGCTCCTGATCATGCCCTATGAGACGCTCCTTGACTCAGCTCTGAGACGGGATAAGAGGACGTTGATAGCCTTTCAGATATCATATACTCTTGTCGATGTTAGTAATCATCGCCGTGGTACAACTGAGGAGACATAAAGAGCCCTTCCCCTCTCACCTTGACCAGTCTCTAACATATTCACAACTGTCAGGCTTCTCTTATATGAAGTTAATGATTCAGCGACTCCCGCACACCAGCAGTTCTCGACATGTACTATATCCCTGCCCTCACCCTTCACCAATTCCTTCCTTGAAGTCCTCAAGGTGCTTTTTGTCTTGAACGTTGTTCTCCTTGACTCCCTCTGTTCCTCCTCCTTCAACAGAACTCGTCAGATCTGATTACAAAGGCATCGCTCGACCTGCTTCCCCTTTCGGCCTAGAACCAAGAATACCTACGGTTATTCCCTCCTCTCATCTTCTGCCAGCGTCCTATCCAAGGCCACAGCCTGGTTCTGACTCGGACAAATCGCGCCACACCTAGACTTGCGATACCGAATCTGCTCGCCTCAGCTTGCCCGCCAAGCCGGTGAGAAACTCAAGGGAGCATCCCTTAACTCCGGTTCCGAGCACACCTCGAAAACTCGCTTCCGATCGCGCCGAGTGTCGAGCCAGTCTCGTCCTCCACGCTTCCAAGCCCCAAAGCCGCCGTGTTCAGGCGGCCTGCTCGATCGTATCAGCTGAGCAACCTCCCGAGACACGTAGCCGGTACGACCTCGTCTCCCGTCCTCGTCGCCATGTGCATCGCCCACTTCCTCCACTACCACCACATCCCCCCCTGCCCGCGCCCCATGAGTTACCTATACCACTACAACTACTGTGCCAGTGCCGTCTACGACCCCGTCACCAGCCGGCCCCTCGCGCCCTGCGACGATGTCTCCGACAGCTCGCCAGCCGGTAGTCTAGGGAATCCGTGCTCCATGGGCCTGTGTCTTGTGGACTCGCGGTGTAAGTCCGGGGCGTGTCGGTTGGAAGATCTCCGCGGGCGATGGGTGTGTTGTGTGTGCGGACAGGGGAGGAACTCAAGTTACCAATGCCTCAATCTTCAGCCGACTGCACCGGATACGTTTTGCTATCACCAGATCTGTGAATACTGCACCGAGGACAGGACCTGAAGGAACGAGAAAGGGTGGAATACGCATAGAGTTGACGACGCCTATCAAGCATGGTTCTCGAGTCCGAAGAATATCGGGGGTGTAGGGGTGTATATGAAGAGTTCGACTGCGGGTGAGACATCAGGCTGTGATATGTTCGTCCGAAGCTTGGGTAGCATGCATCCTATGTTGATGTGCTGCTAATTACCTTCAAACCGC
This sequence comes from Fusarium buxicola, assembly GCA_014899095.1. Lineage (NCBI taxonomy): Eukaryota > Fungi > Ascomycota > Sordariomycetes > Hypocreales > Nectriaceae > Fusarium > Fusarium buxicola. The sequence goes on from JAAVUK010000227.1 coordinate 54,357, forward strand.
CACAAACTGTCATGCCCTGTTCCCTGTTACCTATTCCGGAAGCTCATCATCAGCCAGTAGCCGTTATCACATCACTCACTGACATGTTGCTCAGTTCCTTTCCAGATTTGCTCGTCGCGTCCATTCTCGGTAACTAGAGAACCACCAGCTTCCGACGGTTTGTCCTCTTTTGTCAGCTTGACGAGAATCGACCTGCTGTGGTTTCCTCAGCTCAGGATTCTCCAGCTGAAAGCATGAATAACCGACCAGGGCTGTTTCACAACACTACGAACTCTATCCTCAACCTCTCCAACTTCGGCTCAGAATGTCCTTCATCCTTTCACTATATCTTCCTGTTGAGCTTTGGTCGCCCAAGCTCACCCTCAGCATGAACACTACATCGATCTGGGGTCAATTCTCGTCAGCAATACACCATGAAACCAGCCAGGCGTGCGTGGCCTGCAATACTTCCGTGTTCTTAACTCCGTCTCTTTCGAGGTCCCGGTATTCAGGTTTCCTCTGAAGAGTTGACAGCCACGTCCACCGTCGGGTTGTGTACGCGGTTCGAGTTGCGTAGTTGGCCTTGATCGTTGCTGGTTTCATGGGGCTAGGGCAACCGACTCTGTGAACAGCAATGGTCGAAGTGGCAGCGGAGCATGGGGATACATAAATCTCCATGGTCCTTCATATTCAAGAGTCCCCTGCCGTTCTGAGAAGAACTGAAGCCTTGAAATCAACCATCAGTCCCAAGCCGTGTTCGATATAAGGCAGCAGGCTCGTTCTCCTCTGGGCCTTGAATCTGAAGCGTCTATCTTGAACAACCGCACGCACTCCTCACCTATACTTTGAACTGCTCAAAGACCAAGTCGACTCCAACATCAATAAAATGTGTCAGCAAGTCAGCTTCCGCCTCGCATGCGAACATGTCTCAACCCACATTACATACTGCTCCGCTGGCCACGCCAGCCGCAGCCCCTGCGCCAACACCACCAAACAATCCATCCCATACCCTCCGCCCTCTGGCTACACACTTCCCAAATGCCCGTTATCGGATTGCCCATTTGAAGCCAAGAACCAGGCCTGGGATTGTTGCTGGTGTGGCAAGACGTGGAATGTTGGCGGGCGATGCAGTTGCGTCATGATTGGTGAGGGAGGGACGTATCGGTGTGAGCATATCTGCTGCAAGTCCTGTATGCCTTCTGGGGAGTATTTCTCCTAGTGAATTCATGGACGGGGAGGAGAAAGCGTTTGGTTAGGGCTTGGATACCCAGTTAAGGATGTTCAAGTTTATCGTTCGGGGTTGGTCGAACTAGTGGACAGCAAGTATATTTAGCATTCTCACAATCGTTTATTAGCAAAGCCTTGACCATGGCAAACTTCAGGCCCAACGTATACAGTGTTTCCTCTCTCAATCCCCACCAGATCTCTCAGCAAAGCTCCTTGACAGGCTCATGACCCCGGTCCCAACCACCCCGAACTTCCCACAGCCGACTCAGCCCGGAAATACCCTCTGCCAGTGGCTTGCACCCAATTCTTCCGAGGCTGACAAGTCCCGTCGCACCAGATCCCGTCTGCCTGCATTGGATGACCAGGGGGTCCAAATCGAGATCACACAGATACACAGTGAAGCAGGCTTCGATCGAGGTCTCGCGCTCACGCGAGGATGCAGAACACGGAGGTTTACGGGGGGATGTTCTTTGTAGGAAGTAAATCTCCTTCAAAGCCGTCTCGGAGACCAGAGCACATCACCCAGCAGTTACATAGCAGCCGTGGGAGCCTCACTTGCATGCTCTCCAGTTTCATGCAGGTATCGGCAGGACTGGGATATTCCAAGGTATTCAAGGTATATCACCTCTCACTTACCTCCAGATCGGACTGCTACCAAAAACCAGGCTCCCGGATCGATCTCGTCTCGCAACCGCCGATCTCCCTTAACCGCCCAACCAGCGGGGCATCTTGTACGACCACACACAGTACCCTCCTCAACCACTTCCTCTCACCAGGCTGGATCATCGTGGCGTCCTATAATCTTGCCGAGATCAAAATCTCGTCGCACAAACATCACATCTTTCCCTCAAGCACCCGAGACATCGAGCGCCGCCTTGGAACTAATCTGCCGCATCGGAGTCTTGGGACTGCTTGCAACCTCCGATGATGCAGCCTCGAGGACACGATCGTGACAGCCACTGGCTCGAGGACTGGGGTGGTGCAGACGCCCCGGGAGGTGATGAGATTGCGTGGATGGGTCGAGGTGCGTTGGTCTCTGGATGTGAGAATTGCTTCGCTGATGGGCTCTGGATGAGGTCGTCGAGTTCGATCTGCGCAGTTGGATAGGCTGCTCAGGATCCTGAGGTTGGGTCTGTCGAGTTGTCGAGATGTATAAATAGGAGATAATGGAGCCGCTCATCGGAATGGCAGCGTTGGACTCTCACATCATATCTCACCTTGACCGTATACGCCTCCGCTTGGCTGTATTGCCCTTCACTGCATCGTGATCTCTTCTCTAGACCCAAGTTCAAGAGACTCATCGTCAAGAGACTCATCGTCAAGATGTGTCACGGCCACCCACGACACCATCCCTGCGCGCACACATCCATCAACTGGCACTACTGCCCCTCGGCGCTCATCGACCTCGAGACAGGCTACGAGACGCCCTGCAGCAACATATCGTTCGCAGCCGCCCAGCCCACGACCTCAGACTGTCCCCTCCAGAACTGCCAGTTCAAGAACAAGGGCGGCAGCTGGACGTGCTGCTCATGCCAGCAGGGCCCCAACACGCAGGGCTGGTGCACGATGCCACTGAACAGGCTCGAGATGAACCCAGAGTCGTTCTCGGTCGAGGCGGTGGAGACGACGTGCGATCACGGGTGCTGTAGCAAGTGTGTCCGCTATGGTATGTGCCCTTGAGCCCTTGAAGGACCTTAGGCCCTTGAAGGAGACGATACTGACAAGGAAACTCAGGCTCGAGTCGCGATGCAACACCAGACATGACCTTCACAGAGATGCGCAAGGGCTCAGCATCGCGCAAGTTTGGATACAGCAGCGCCACCAAGTCGCATCGACGCGGATCGGCCTTTTCACTCATGGACGGGTTTCCGGCCGTGTCGGAAGAGGAGTCTTCGCCGTCGCCGTCAACGTCAAAGTCGAGTTCGGGAGGCTCGGGATACAAGATCGACCTAGACTATGCATCGAGCAAGACCAAGTCGAGCAAGAGGCGGCACAAGGGGAAGACGCGGTGATCGGTTCGTTAGTTCATGTCGATCTGTTTGGGCATCTCGGAATCTGCCGACTACTTGGGATCGGGTTTTGTCGTTTGTGTGTACATTGAGTATTGTAGAGTTGAAATACATTTGCCTTGTTTCTGACGCCTGCTGGCTGAGTTATCAGTACGAGTAGCCATGGATATGCGGTTGGATCCGGGTATCAGAGCAAACCATGGCTCAAGCAAGTCACTTGACAGGAATCATGGTCTCGGATGTGTTGAACGTATCTGGACGAGCCGCTGGACGAGCCTGATGATGCCTCCTCTGCCCAACTCGGTCGATCTTGATGTGAACAACTGTCAATGTCGGCGGAACTCGTCAAAGCCCGTCCTCAACGTCAAAGCACTCATCTCCACTGAATGTCAAGCTCGCGAGCTTCCCCATCCGAGTCCCCGCTCAGTATCTCCATCTCCACAGGAAGCTTTTTGAATTCTGACAGACTTTAAAGCTACACACTTCCAAGTCAGTCCACCTCGCGGACCGAGATCCATCGAAGCGATCGTTGTTGCCTGTCGTCCCAGACAGGTACTTTGTGGATAACTTGGCGTGTCCCTGATGAGCTGGATCTCCACCCAAGCGACGCCATCTCGATGCTTTCCGCTGGCGCTTGAGCATGGCGCTTGAGCAAAGACAGAACCTCAACTCCACAGTTGGAAGCCCCCCTGGCCTCATGCGCAAACAACCACGTGCGACGGCTGCAGGGAAGAGCCAGGAACCGGTCAGAGCGCGCGCGCATGGTGCTCGTGCACTGACGGATTGGCAGAGCCTGAGACCGTTTCGGTCGACGAGACAAACGAGTCGGAGGCGACGATGATCCTCGAGAGCGGGCTGAAACGTCAGCCGATGGTAAGACAGGCAGGCAGTTTCTAACCATGAGGGACTATTCGTCCTGAGAGATTGTCCAGAGGCTGGATATGATCAATCGCTTTCTCGAACCGAGGCAAGTTGCTCTCGAACAGAGGCAAGTTGCAAGTCGGTCGACAACAACATGCCATATCAAACTCGATATCAACTACCGTTCCCCACGCTCGTACGTGATCAATCCTGACGACGTGGACTTGTCATGTAAGACATCAATCCCAAACGCGACCGGCGCCATCGTCACCCCCGGAATTAGCAGCCATCCCGCCCAGTTAGCGGGACCGGCCAGCGCCTCGGGCAAGAAGGCGTCTGACGGCGAGTAGATAGTTTCCCAGTGAGCGGCAGCCCCGACGGCGCTCGCGAGAGGCGTGGGAGCGAGACCGACCCAGATGGATCCGGATGCGGGCATTGGCACTGTTGGCATTGATTAGATTGAAGATGCCCCTGTTGAAAGGATTCAATCAAGGGTCCATCCAACGTTGAGCTCCAGCTGCAAAGTTGCTCTGATAGTGTGGATACTTGCAGCATCCGTCCAGCCGGGGGCTAACTTATTCCTGTGTTGATCACTTCTACACGCGGATGGCCTCGTTTGATCACAGACAAGAGGCGGTACATGTACTCGGTGTTGCATCTGTACGGCGTTGTATCTGTACGGGCGTTGGTTACAAGAGTGTCTGTCGCACAATGAGCGACGGCAATCTGACAGCCGTCGAACCAACCACTGAAGATATTGCCCCTAACTCGATTGTCCTCATTTCCACATCGCGTGCCCGTCTCGTGTTTTAACTCTCAACGGGCAGCCTGCAACCACGTGTGTGGGTGGTGCTGGTGCTGTAAGGGCGAGATGATCTGCGGCCATGCTGGGAGCCATGTGTTTAAGCCTCCAACCATGTGAAGCTGCTCGGGCCGGGAATATGTAGATGACGAAGTGCATGTCGATCCATTGTCCGAGTACTGCAGACGACAAGAGTGGAAACATTCCTACTGCGTGAGGCTATCTCGGAGCCATGGCCGTGCAACTCACAGCAACCAATTGTATCCGAGTTCGTACAGTAGTTGACCCGAGAACAGGTTCACCTCACTTGATACTGCCACCATTCACACTCGACAGCGTCGTCATCATCGTCATCGTCTCGGGAGGCAGAGGCAGACAGACACAGACACCGTGGCACACACCAAGGCGTCCAAGGTTCATGGCTCCCACGCAGTGGCGCACTCAGCCAGCAACACTGGAGTATCCGTACAGAGTACTGTACATGAAAAGTCGCCTTGGGCTGGCTCTTCATTCCAGACGAGTCGACGGGAGGCATTCAGGCTGCTTTTTACTTTTGACAAGGTAGGCGCCGTGTCGTATGAGGTGAATCGTTCGTTGGGCATCAGACGCTGGGTACCTAGCGGGCACGATGCAGTGCCCTCTGGATGCGGGTTACTCCAGGTCCCTCTGGGACTCCAGGTCTCTTCTCTGGTTGCGGATGAACCCCTGGAAACCTGCTGTGCTGTTGCTGAGGTGCACACCCTCAGCGAGCGAGGGGGGCACCTCCCACTAGAGGCCCTCCCACTAGAGGCCACGAGTCCACGAGGTTCGGCGCCAGCACCAGCCAATCAGGGGCAGCCAACCAGCGACTCTTGGCGGGTGCTGCCATAAAGCCCACTGCCACTGCCACTGCCACTGCCAGTGGAGGTGTGCCTGCAGGTGGAGTACATGTTCGTCTGCAGTGCAGTGCAGTGCAGTGCAGCTCAAGCTCCATACGTCTCGCGGCCTTGTCTTCAGGGCCATCAGCATCCATCGTGCCATTTCGTTTTTCCCCCTCGTTTATGATCCTGGTCTGCTTCTGAAACGTAGCTTTTCCCTTCTCAGAGGCCGTGCCGTCCGTTATTTTCAGCGTACATGGAAGCTGACGACAGTATTGTACTGTACGTACTGAACATTACAGATACAATCACCTCAATTCAACTTTATCTGGCTAACATGGTGCTGGCTAACATGGTGACGCTGGCCGTTTTACGCCCAGACCCTCGACGCAATCCACAATTCAAGGTCTCCAAACCCAAGGTCTCCAAACCCAGGCCGTTTCCACGCTCACCTCTGAAGTACTTTAGGTGCTACAATCGTAACTACGGCTCCCGTCGCTAGGTATCACCCCATCATCATCTGCAAGTACCGCCCACTACCGTCC
>JAAVUK010000228.1:0-30608 GCA_014899095.1 Fusarium buxicola
GTGCTCGCCCGTCGTGGCCGATCCGCAGCTAACGAAGGCTGTGGCTCTTGACTCGCAGCTTTACCTCGAGAGCTTGGTCGGCGGAGAGCGAGGCCATCGGGACCGGGGGTTAATCGTGGCGTTGGGGCTCGCGAAGAGGCCTGCTTGTTTTCTGCTTCAGGGGCAAGCTGGAGGGGTTGGGGCGGCTGGGAAGGTTGCCGTTCTGGTTCCTGAAGTTGCTCTTGGGGCTGCTCTTGAGGCTGCTCTTGGGGCTGCTGTGGCTGCTGTGGCTGCTGCTGCGCCTGCTGCGTCCGCTTCGCTGCATCGCCCCGAGTTTCTCGCTTAACGTTCTCTCTCACCAGAGGCAGCACTGGAGTTGCTGACTTTCGCGACTCGGGAATAGGGAGGGGAACTGGAGTCTCGTATGGAGGAGGTTTAGTAGAAGCCGCGGTGGATGCTGTAGTTGAGTTAGAGGGGTTGGGTGTCGGAGACTTTGCTGCTCTGGTAGTCATGGACGAGCCTGGGATGGGTATGGGGACGGGCGTTTCAGCATGTGTCACTGCGGAATGATCTCCAGGCGTCATTAGAGAATTCGATGCTGCGTTTTCAGGGGTTGGTCCCTTGCTGTGGTTCATAGTAAGACGTTGAGGCGGTGGAACTGGCGTCTCAGTCTTGGTGCGCTTGACCTGTGGCCGCAGGGACTGGCTTTCGTTGTTCTCATGGGCGTTGTTGGCTTCCTCGGCTTCTGGCTCCCTCTTCCGCTTCGTTGATCGTGAAGTAGCCCTAGTCTTCGTAGGCTTGGGGGTCTCCCTTGGGGCTTCAGATGTAGAGGCCTTTTGGTTTCCCTTGTTCCCGTTATTGTTGTTATCACCGTTTCCGAGGAATAGCTTGGCCGCCTCAGCAGCCATTTTCCTCGCCGACTCTTCCGCCTCTTCTGCAGCAAGCTTGGCGAGGGCTTCCCTTTTCAGTTTCTTGGCCTCATTGAGCTTCATGCCTCGATTGCTCGTTGGAACCTCTTCCGCAGCCAATGTGTCAGCGCTAATAGCGCCAGCCGGGAGTTGCTTCTCACCCGACTCGTTATCCACAATTGGCTTGGGAACTGGGGGCTCAAACAGTTTTCCTTCTTCATCAGCCTTCTTCTTGGCCTCATGGTACGCATCAGGACCACGACCAAGAGCCTTGAGTTCTCGAGCAATCATGGTCTCGCTCGGCGTCCATGTCGCATTCTTCTTCATTCGTTTCCGCAGCTTAGCCAGCTCATATTGGGTAAGCTGCAGCCATGGAGCATCAGAGCTGCCAACGGGTGCGTCCTCAGGCGGCGGATGAAGCAGCGCTGCGTTATTAGCGGCAGCGGCTTGACTTAGAGCTGCCGTGGGATATGTGACCGGACGCGCGAGGCGACTCGGTGTTTTTGGGGTTTTGTTGGTGACAATCCTGATCCGTGGTGCAGGCGCTGGTGTTCTTCGGCCTGGTGCAGGCGCATCCGATTCCTCGTCAGAGCTCACATCGCTTTCGTCGGTGAAGGTATCGTATTCTAGGTCGTATGGTGCCAGTACCTCGCCAGGTACAATGATTCTCGGAACTTGCGAGCGTCGGGGCTTCTGACCTCCTTCTCCTCCAGCCTTAACGGCCAACTTGTTTCTGGCCATCTGCGGCGATTTTGATAGAGCCGGGCTCTTGGTTTCCTCGGTCGGATAGTTATCCATCATCTTCTGCAGCTTTGAGAGCAAAGCTTTTGCCTTGTTATAGTGTCTATGCACGTTCTCCGACATCCTCACAGCCTCAGCATGGGAAAAGACTCTGGAGCTAACCGCCTGCTCCAGATGCTCAGAGATATCAGCCCGGAGCTGCACCGGGGCCGGGCGCTCATCCGCAGGAAGAGTGGGAAGGCGGCCCCAGACGGTGGTCAGTTCATCGACCTTGTGTGAGGCATTCGCATACGTTTGATCGAGCTGCCCGATGAGGGTGAGGGATCGCACAATGTCGGAGGGAAGGTAATCGGTAAAGTCGAGAAAATCGGTGATGGTAGTCTGCGCATCGGGATCAGCGCGAGGCTGGAGCGATGTAATCCCATTTTCGACCCGCGCAAGCGACTGGGTGATTGATTGCTCCATCGAGGTCTGTTCTTTGGGCGAAACGTCCTTCATCTTGGTGTCAACTTCTGATTCTGCTGCGGCGGCCATCGTGTCGGCCTGAGCCTGCAGCCCTTCGACAATCGTCTAAGCCAATTGAGTCGTGAGCGAGAATCGGCGCGTTACGATGTTGATGTTGGCGATGTCATCTGATGACGCGGGCGTCTGGCGCGTCGAAGTGTCAAGGGCGCGAAACTGTCGATACGTCAACAAGTCAAGCTGCGCTTGCGCAAGCCCAAAATGAGTAACGTAGCGACCGCACCAGGAACAGGCGGTGGCCCGTGCACGTGCGGAGCACCTCCCTGTGGGCGGGATGATCATGTGATGCCTGAGTCATCACCTGTTCTCGGTATGACTCCCAACCTTAATTAGTAGCCGCAAGCGAAGAGTTGTTTCATCGTTCCTAGGCGTTCATGGCCTTGTCAGCCACTACCTAAATATAGGACTATCATAATCAGGCTGCAATACGAAATTGCTGTGACTGGTTAAAATAGGTCTATGCCTGCGGTATCTATCTTTGATACTTCGCTCAGGCAACAGGGGATCACCTTGAATTACTCTCCGCGTCCTATCGGATTCCTGGGTAAAGCTGCTCAGCAGGAGTCATGATGGTAGGATGAGTCTCATGGTGATGGCCTGCGAGTCCAATTGCACATGACAGTCCTGGCTCATGAAAGTAATGGGTGCCTGGGTCTTGGCGAGCATGGCACTTGACATCACAATCGGCAATTAATTTGCCAATTCCTAAGCTGGTGCTGATTCGGTACGTCACATATCATCAAAGTTCATGGTGATCTAATTGGTCTTTGTATTCTCTAGTCCTCAAAGTCATTTCCATCTCATCATGTCCATCTTAACAAGTTCGGTCATTCTATAACCGGTTCAAACCGCAATCATTCTGAATGTTACGGCAAAAGAGTCTATCTAAACGCCCAAATCCATGTCGTAAAATTTCATGACCTTAAACTATCGCTATAACCCAATGGTCCGTATATCCCAATCTATGATAACGCATAAGTATCTCGGCCATTGCAAGTCGTAATCGTCAAACCCCCAAAAGAACCAAAACACCCTCATATCATCCAACTACCAGTCCCAGTCAGGTTCCGCCTCCCTCATCATAGTCGCTCCAGCAACTTGCTCAGACTCTTCGACATAGTATCCAGAGTCGGCTCCGATCAGTGTCAAGTTTCCGTAGACAACGAGACGCCTACATCTCCTAAGTATCTTGTTAGCATATTATCCAGCAGTAAAGCTCTCTCGATGGACATACAGCAATCCTGTGATGCTCACGTTTCCGTAAATCTCCAAGTCGGTTCCTTCAAGCGTTCCAACGACCTTCAACTTTCCGTATCCTTTGATCTTGTCATTGGCAACAAGATATCCAGATACTAGAATGCTTCCGTATGCCTTGATCCTCCCGCTTTTAGTCCTTCGTTAGCTTTCAGATTCCCAACCAAAGTGAATAGAATATACTCACTCGCAGTGTATGCTTCCATTCATTCCAATAGCCCCGTAGGCGTCGATCTTGTCTCTGACGATCACATCCCCCTCCAAGTTGATGCTGCTCCCAGACTTGACCGAGCCCACAACCTCAATGGGTCCATGAATATTGATCTCATGGTCGCTCTTGAGACTCCTTGACCTCTTGAAGGCCGGTGGCGTGGAGTAGGAAGAGGAGGATGCAGTACCGTAGTAGTCCGACATTGTGAAACGGGCTCAACTTTGTTCTTTGTTCTTTGTCTCTGTCTTTGTCGTTGTCTCTATCTTTGCAAAAGCATGTATTCTATGCTCAAGGAGAGAAATCCAAGAAAAGGAAGTTCGTAGTTTCTCTGGCGGAGAATGAATGTGTTATTATGATGTCGAGGAAAGCCCTCCTCAGGAGAAACGCGATTCTCTTATACTTGGGTTCTCAACCGTCCTAGTAAATGTTCAAGCTGCATATTGGCATATTGTAGCCTCAAGAGACTCAACCACGCACACACGCACAGCCCTGGCAAACTAGCCCCATCCGTAAGGCGTTTCCTTCAAGGACAATACGGTCCTTATTGCTCATGCCAGACACGAGACTCATGGATGGCGCTATCATGCCGGGCTTTGCCGAGGAACGCCTCGATACTCACCTCGTCCTGGTTGCCGCATTCGAGTTAAGACCTGTCAAATCTCTAGCTAAGCCCGCCAAACCCCTACATAGGAGGATCAAAGATGCCCATAATAGTAGTGCTTCGGTGTGGCTTTGCTCTGGTTCTGCGTCTCATTGAGCGTTCCGTTTGAGGACGTGGGTAATGGATCCAGGATGTGGAGGTATTATATGTTCTTTCTTTAGCTCTCGCGCTCCTCTACATATTAGTTCTACCGATTATAGCGAATTACAAGGGAAATCGCTCAATATACAGAGGATAACGAGTAAATCGAGTGAGAAAAGTGTTGGATGCCTTCACACACATGGGCGAGGCATACTCGGTGGAGAGGGTTGAAATTTGGCACCATGAAACGGGGCTTTCAACAGGCGGCAGTCCTTTCAAGGACTCGGCCGGTAGCCTAGGTTGCTTGTCCTACGCCAAGACTGCGCCTGAGTTGGTGACGGGCCCTATCATACAATGCCTATTGCTGCCCATATGAGTACTTACTTATCGAATAGTCCTTGCAAGATGGATTACAATATGTCATCCAGTAGCCCTACGCCTACCGAAGCCACAGAACCCCAGCAGTGGGGGCCAGCAGGCATGACAGTGGAGACTCCCCGCGTCTCTGGGGCGCATCCTCCCGCATGTCTATCGTCTATCCCAGAATTCCAGCTTTTAAAAACTCGACAATCAACCTGCCTTCTTAGCTTCCGGGCGATTTTAGTCCCCGGCAAGGCTCTAGAATGCTAAGTTTACACATTTTGGCTCCCATTACCAACGGTGCCCGCGAACCGCCCGAGGCTACATCTGCCCTGAACTGCAGACAACGCCTAAAGTCTGGCTACTTAATGCAGTAATTGTTCATCCTAAGAAGCTCACATGGCTACGCGCGCCTGCATATCGCCATCAGCCCTACGAAAGACAAGCCGCTTGCCTTGTTGATGCGCCCTTCCGCCGGCTGCAACGCACGCCCCCGGATATCCAGAACGCGCCAAGCAATCCCCATGATACCCGCTATGGTTGCCTGACTCGGCAATGCCACAGGGATCTCTGACGTCTGAAGTAGACGAGGCATCCATCCATAAGGTAAGGTAGGTAGCTATCGGTAGTCAGTGACGCGCACGTACTAATTATGACTTGTGAATCATCTTCCAACGTTGGACTCGGTCACGTTCGGCTGACTCTCGAAATGAATACCTCTAGTATTCTCAACCAAGGCATCGTTACGGACAGTCCAGGATCCGAAAAGAAATTCCAGAAGGGATGGTATTCCTACATTGACATAGAAAAAAATGGGTGTAAATATGGCTCAAGACAACAGGAGAGGGTTCTCTCGACCATGACATCAACGAGACCACCACACCCGATACAACAAATCGCAGAGTAAGCCTCAAATCCCCTTCCGACTCCGTTTAATATAACAGGAAACCGGCGCATTTCAACCATCTATCCATCCATCTCACATTCCTGTCCTCAAGAGGGTGTGAACATCCCTTGTCCTAACCCCTGACCAGCTCAAATGGAACATCGAACCAGGGCCCCGTCAACTCTGTATTCGCAAGGCTGATCTCCCGTTCACTTGATCATCTGGAACATTTCTCATCATCACTCTCCTCCCACGAAGCCAAGACCGACGCCCGTGCATAGAGCTGCAAACGCCCAGACGCCCGCGTACACGGCAGCACCTGCGGAGTCGACTCCATACAGAGTCTTGGACGAGGCGAGGAACGTGTTCGTCGCAGCGACAAAGGCGGCCACAACTGTCCGTCGGATCACCACCTTGGTCTTGGCCGTGTATCCCCAGACGTTCCACCAGACCGTCTCCCCGAGAGACGCAGCGACCGGGTCAAACTCGTCAATCTTGTCGTCCTCCTCGGCGCGGGCTGTTGTCGCGAATGGCGCAAAGATGAAAGTGCTGGCCGCGATGCCGAATAGCAGCGTCACGGGGAGGATGGAAGCGTACGAGGCGTTGTAGGCGGGCTCGAGGGTCGGCACGCCTGAGTAGTAGACGACAAGAATCCGCGGCAGGATGAAACGCGACGACAGAACGAGCACTACAGTGTAGATGCCAGTTGCCAGAGCAGCAGTATACGTCTGGAGCGGCAGGTCGAGGAGCTCGCGATTGGGCAGGCCTGCGGCGGCGGCGGCTGAGGGTGTATGGATGGTAGAAAGCGGCCGGAGCAGGTAAAAGGGAACGGCGACAGAGGCTACGTCAATGGCCAAAGCGAAGAGCGCCGTGGATGGGCTGAGGCTATAGAAAGTCGAGAGGAGGTGATACTTATCAAGAGGTCAGCCCTGTGCACATCCGAGATGATCTTGACCTCTGGGGTTGAGGTAGGGTAAACTGACGTGAGGGCCATGCGACAGCAGATCCAGCGTCGCAACATCCAAGCTATCCAGCTTGCCATACCATGCGAGCGCCAGCTCAATCCTGAAGAATAGCTCGTCAGCATAAGTACCGTCTTTTTCAGATAGCGCACAGAGCACATGGCAAAGCTACTCACACTCTCCAACCCACCAGCAGAGAAACTTCCCCCCACGTGTCTTGGCTGCGACTGATGGCTGCGAGCTCGCCGCCTGTGAGCTCACCCATCAAGCTGTACCCAAGACTAGCCATAATGAAGCTCGTCGCTACCGCGAGCGGGAACTGCACCTGATCCGGGATCACCTCGCGCAAGCTGTGCGGCGGCTGCGACAATGACGATGAGTTCGTAACCAGAGCCGTTTCGTCCACTGCATCGCTGGCCTCGCTGGCCTTTGCAGCACCTCGTCGCACCGTCGCCATCTCGGGCTTTGCTCGTGGAAAGTATCTCGTGGAGATTGGGATGATGCGTTGCTGGATTGTCAGAATCAGAATTTTGCGACAAGAGACAAGATGGCGCTGGTTGATGGATCTCTCTCTGTGTTTGCGTTTGCGACGTGGGTGGGCAGGGCGCTTCTAGCGCAGAAACCAATCGGTGACGTCGAAATCAATCGGTGACGGAGAGGTCGCCAGGGAAACACACTCAGCGCCGTTCATCACCCCCACTGCCATGACCTCGCTGCTTACCTACTCGAGTAGGCTAGCTGCCTTTCAAGGCGGATCAGAGAAGTTTTCCCTTTTCCCTTGTAATTTGCCTTTTTCTTCAACTTTCTTCTCTGGAACCAGCCGCTCGTGACCCCGAAGAAATGAGATCAACTTTGCATCAACTTCGCTCCTCTTTCTCCAGGGTTGATTTGAGTCTGGCCGCTCCTTGGTCTTGCGCTCATTGTGTGTGACCTCCTTCAATGTATAGCGGTGCCTCACCACCAGCATCATTTTTTTTTATCAACTAATATTCGGTTCACAATCAAAACCCTCACCAATCATTCCACGTGGTGGTGCATTCTTGTAAACATGGACCAATGGCTTCAATATTTGATTCTCATTTGGTAGGTATTTAGTCGGGCGTCAGCTCGACGCCTCTCCGGATCCTCACTTTAACCTCGTGGCGATGCAATCTCATCTACCATCTTGTCAAGCCCCAACAGGAGCGACAACGCAGACGGGCCCTCCACTCTTCGGTGCTGAAGATCGGCGGCGGAGCTGGACCACCTCATACACACAGCATATATCGTGATACAGAAAATAAAAGGAGACAACGCGCCTGTCCTTCGACGTCGTCCAATAAATCCAACTCCGGAGCCAACATGCCCAACCCAAGAGATACTCCGTCCCATTCGTTAACCCATTAATGATGAATTCAAAATCACTACTCCTCCATGCGACCGAAAACGCCGTCATCGTCATCGTCGCTGCGACCACGCGACCGCATCTCGAAATCGTCGTCGTCCATAACCGAATCGCCGCTTTCCTCCATCTTGACATCCTCGCTGGGTCGTCTTATTTCACCTCGCGTGAAGCTTTCCGGTTGCCGGCTGGGGAAGCTATTGATGAAGCCCGCCGCCGATAGCGGCGTTGCTTGGTCCAGGTATTGCGCCGGCAGCGGAGGCACAGGGGGTGCGTCTGCAGGGACTGTTGCGGTGCGAGACCCGTTGTTGCTACCAAAGCTGCAGCTGAGGAGCTCCACTGCAGCAGCAAGGTCCCGATCGTCTTCGCCCGTTGCATTACGCCCGGATGAAGTTGGCCGGTGGTCGTTGCTGGGCTGACGGTAGTGGCCAAATCCTGAGCTGTAAGGGACACTTCCGGCGCCAAAGGAAGCGGCAGATGCTGACTGGAAGCTCCTCGCATAGCCGCCATTACTACTGAAGCGTTTGTTTCGGTACGAGGTGCCGTTGACGTTGACACCTTCGGGAACTGGAGGCGGGGTTGTGTCGGCAGAGCTCTGTCGTTCTGCGGGGTCCGAGTATCCGGACGCTGCAGGCGACGACGACCCGGCTTCACTCTGGAAGTCCTTGGCCGAATCAGGAGGAGTAGCGGCGCTGTCTTTGGGATTGCCATTCATGGCAACAAGAACAGAGGCTGCCTCGAGCAGTTGAACTTGTTGGTGCTTCGAGATAAGCAGCTTCGAGGTATAAGACCACTCGGGAGTGTGCTCCCACCTAATCATCCAGTCAGTGAGACTGATTCACAAACACACGACGCCCGCGCCAAAAACAAGTCTCATCTCAGAAAAGACTCGCTGGTGGAACGGGAGCAAGATAAGAGGAGGAGGGGAACCAACAAGTGCTTAGTCAAGCAGCTGCTGTGCTTGTAGCCTTTGCCGCACTTGTCGCAGCGGACCTCGACCCTGTTGCTCTTCTTGCTCTCCTTGAGAGTCTGGCCATCGCTCGCCCGGCGCTGACGAGCCTTCTGGAACTTGGTTGTCCCCTCGTCAGCTGAGCCGTCGTTCGGATCGTCCTCGATGGCGCTACCGTTGAGTTCTCGCTTCGAATCAGGCATCGACTTGTGGCTCGGAAGGCTGGCGGGTGGGGAGGGGAGGCTGCCCACGATGGCAGCTCGAGCAGCGGCGCTCTTGGAGATGGTGTTCCGGCGTCCACCACTGGCAATGGGTACGGCGGCGGAACGTTCGCCATCCCGAAGGGCAGCGGCAATCGCGGTCACGTTGGTATTCTGGATAGTGACGGACTTGCGTCGAGTCACTCGGTGGTTGGCATTGAGGGCGCCGGTGAGCAGCGAGTGGGAGCTCGTCCGAGCGTGGGGTTGACGGCCAGGCAGGCCCGACGACGTAGTCGACATCGGAGAACGGTGCTGAGTCAATGGCCTCGAGGACTGCTGCATTTCCTGAAAAGGACGAAGGATCAGCAAATCTGGGCCTTGGTAGGTTGAAAGCCAGCTGGCAGGTCCTGGGAGATCATGGCAGGGCAGGGTCGGGGGTCGGGGTAGGGCTCGGGTCGAACCCTCCGAGAGCGAGGGCGGCGTACTTTGGATGAAGCCATTGCCGGCGATTTGGGATACGCTCGAGATTCGACACGACAGGAGTCGGTCGATCACAAAGTATGCGTGTAGATTGGTGTTGTAGCTTGCTCTTGGGCCGGAGGATGGTAGACAGGTGATGTTAGGAGAAAGAGAAGTGGTGAGAGGCAAGATCTCGCGAGGAAGTGTAGCAGAGCGGACGAGAAATAATATTTTGGGAAGAGCACCCAGCCCAGGGCGTGTGTGTGTGGTACTGCGGGGGCGAGCGTAGCAGGCCGTCGTTCGAAGTATCTCGGCTAGGTGAATCGATGCCTTGCGATTATCGAGGCTTGTTAGTGAAACTACCCCAATTCAGTGGCCTCGTGCCTTGGAAATCGAACCAGAGCCAGCGAGCTCCTCTACTGAGGGAGCCAAGGCCCTGGGCTGGTTCCAACGACTTCCACCAGGCGCTTTGGTGCCGTGTCTTCTGGGGGCGCCTCTAGGCCTCCGGGGGCGGAAAGGTGGGGAGGGCGAGAGTGGATAATTGGTCCGCTGCCCCCCTGTCGAGAGTTGCAACAAGGAAGAGAGAGCAGGAGAGGAGGGGTAGTACAGTACGTGGAGCGAAGGAGGGCGTGGATTCATGTCCTGCTGAGAAACAGGCCAGATGGAGGAGAGTCGCAATCGGCCAGCGAACGAGGAGGGCTGACATAGCAATAGCTCTGTCCACTGTCCTCTATCCTCTATCCGTACCTATCCTTGACCTCCTTTGCTGACCTGGGCTGCTGAGGTGAAGAGAAGGGAGACACCGATAATATTGACTTCTGGTGCCCTGCCTGCACAGCGGGAACAACAGGAGGGGAAGAGCCATCAGGAACCAAACGCAGTACCAACGGGCAACAGGCCGAAGTTGATATTGGGTGATGCATCCAAATGCAATGGAGTTGCCAACCCGTCTCCCCCCAAATCCCCTCCCCGCTGTGCATTGCTATGCAGTGCAGTGCATGTCATGATTGGGGCCCCCCTTACAGGCTGGCAACGTTCCCTTGCTAGATAAGGTACGGAGTACAAAAAGGTGATGTCTCTGTGCCTCTCTTTGTGCACCGTCCAGGGAAAAAGTGCAGATGTGCCAGGGTCTTACCCACTCTGCACAACGTTCGCCGCCGGAGATGTTGTGCCTGGAGGTGGTTGTCTTTCGGGAGGTCAGTCCCAGACGCGTGGCGTGGACTTGCGATGTGGACGGAGAGACGGAGAGATGGAAAGCCATCAATTCGAAGAGTCGAATCCGAAAAAGAATCAATCGTGCCTTCTCGTACTCGAGTCGTCCGTTTTCTTGTTGAAAATCATCATCAATGCCTTTACCATGCCTTCATTCTGGGCTGATTCGTCACCCGACTCAGGCATGTCCTCATTCTCCGTCGTATGCCTCCTTTGATTCAACTGCTCTCCGTTTCCCCAACTTCCGAGACGGGCAGAGTGGTCCCGTGGCCCCGAAACCTGGCAGGGCATCCGACGCCCGCCAGAAGCCAAAAGCCAAAAGCCCCAGGCCCCATCGTGGTGGACGGCAGCGACATTTCACACTGGGCGGGGAGGGTGTCAATGCATGGACCGAGTTGGGAGTTGGTGCTGGAGAGCGCATTGTTTTGCAGCCAGTAGGGGCGTCATTCGATGAAACCCAGCAAAGTCGGGGAATAAAGGAGGGGGCATTCCAGCGTCAGTGTCTGCACGGTATGTATCCGTACAGTTCAGAGAGGCTCGATGGCGTCTCTACGAGGAGAATCGATGGGCGAGCCACTTGACCATCGGCAGCAATAGTTCGATGCATGTCGATGCCATGCCACGAGCGTAGAGCGAACTGTCTCAGATTCGGGATGTCATTCTTGGTTCTCGGGTTCGAGTTTTCCTGAATCTCTTGGTGCTGTATGAATGTGCTGAGCCCGCTGTGTATGTGGCAAACCGTTTGTTTCTCCTTATCGGCTAGCGAATTTGATGCTGGCCGGGGCTGTGCGTGTTCTCACGATCCTGTGACCAGGGATTATATCCTTGAACCTCAAGACAACAGACCTCATATCATTGCTGCGACGTGCTTTCTTTCACATTTTGGCCTGCGTTGAATACCGTGTCAGTTCTTCTAGACATTGATGTGCAGCCGTGAATCAGCCCCCACGGCAGTTCCGGTGGGTGCGCGGCTTGGTCGATGAGGCCTTGCTTCCGGCATCCGCGACGTTCTTCGGACATAGTGGAAGTGGATCTCTTGAAGCCTTATCCAGGAACAGGCAGCCATCGTTGCCCCGGAAGGGAGACTTTTTCAGGGTTGTTGAAAGATGGTTCAAGCGTGACGAGGCTCTCGGACGACCTCTGACCGAGGAGACAGCCGGTTGTTTCGAGCCCTGGAGAGTGGGTATTTGAGAACTTGATTTTATGATTCATCCATTGCGATTCTTTGATCCCTTAGGCATAAGCGTTGCTGCTTGGAAGTTACTTTGTGGTGAATGCTAGTGCAAATACTGGATGTAAGGGCTAGGTAAGCGCGTAGACGCTGGAGCGCGAAGCGCAGGGACATCAACGGACGTCAAGTGGTTCTGCCGTAGTAAGGAACCTGAGGCTGCTCAGCGGCCATCAACAGCAACTGTCTACTATTTGCCTGCTGTCTCGTCCCAGATCGAAGAATCGCATATCTTGCAAACCCGATATTTCTCATCTTGTTGCATTTCTAAATTCCATAACTATGCTTTGCCTCCTGGACGTGGTATTACCCGTGGATGCCATCCAGGTCCCGCATTGGATGGCTAGATTCGTTGGCGCTGAAGGCGTCGGCTTCAGACCTAACCCTTGCCCTGAATATGAACCCTGCCCTGACTGGCCGCCAAGGCCCCTTAGATTTTGGTCTTTCCAGGTGAGCGAGCCGTGATTTGATCTGATAATCTCCTTGTTGCTGGCCTAACTTGGCCTGGTATTCATGAACCTGGGTTATTGATGTGTTTCTGTTGGGCTTGGCCCTGTCCTGACCTGACCCGAATGCATGGGTAGAAATTTCTTTCTCGGCAATTGCTGATCTTTGGTGGCCGTTAGAAAGAGAACAAAATAATTTAGACCTCTTCATTGCCAACTTTTTTTTGGGTTCTACTGGAATCATGATTCACAACTAACTCGGAGGTTTATTATGGAGTACCGATCCAGTCTTTGCACTTAAATGCATGCATAAACCTATGTTGCTAGGTATCGTATGCTTTATCTAGTCACATTCAAGCATGCCATGCCCTCTTTTCTCCTCTGTGGCTCGTGAAATAATAATCCTCATTCATCCCAAGTTTGAGATGCCAGACTCACTGACATCCTTGTTCATCGGAGAATCGCTTGGGGTGCTACTAGCAAACCGGTGCCCCATAAATCCCCAAAGGGCTTAGGTGCATATACCCCCGTCTTCGTCTTTCGAGCACACATCATGGCGTCTCTGCTGAATACCCGCCCAGTGTGGAAAGGTCGTCAGCTGGTGCGTGCCACTGCCACCACTTTGGTCACTTCTGGCGCTGTCACCTCGACTCTGACTTGTTCGGACAGAGTCCTTCGGCGGCACGAATTTAGCTGCCACCGCAATTTAAGCTTGGAGCACGCCTAAAACTGGGTTGACTGGCGCTGAGAGCGAGGCGCCTGGCTGCTTTGCTAGGTAACCACAATGGAGAGCCCCGGTGCCAGCAGGGGGCAACATAATTAGAAGGAGTCGCCAAAGAGGAAGCCCGTTGGTTCACCATCTCCGTTGCAGGCTGGTCCCTTTGAAAATGGGCAATGCACTGTGCCCCTCCCTCGCTGGGCACCTCAGCTTACAAACAAATGTCCAGGCTCTCACGTAAGAAGGCAAAGCAGTGTGTGAGCTAGACAACATGATACCTCAGGAAGCAACTTCGAAAACGAATACCACCTCCATCTGCTGGAGAACGTCTTCCAGTGGCCTGCAGCCGAGAGCGTGGTGCACCGATTACACTGCTTCTTACGCGGCACTTGTATCCTGCAACAAGCATTGCTAACCATTCACTTGTCCCCTTTCGTGGCGGGAGGATACCACTTTACCCCTCAAAATGCTAGACGATAACCGATCTAGTGGGCAATCCATCCCGTCCTGTTCTTACCATACTGGGTGATTGATGAACCGGTCACAAGCTCTTTCACCTGACCGACTGCACCTTCTTTCAGTTGTGCGCCCGGACCTCTAGAGAGTCACATGTAGCACTTTAGGTACCTAAGTACCTACCTTAACCTAGGGTATCTTTGGTTCAGCGATCGGAAGGATCTTACTTCTTCAGGTGGCCGGCTCCTCTCTGTCGTGTAGACAGATATTGTTGTGGAAGGTGCAACGTGAAGGCAAGGTAGGCAGGCTGCCAGATTCACTGATTCACCATTTGCATGCCTGGTACTGTATCACTGATCGGACTCTCCATACCATCGTCTTCTTCAACATCTGAAGACGTGTCGTTTACACTCCTATTTGGCAGCTTAATACGTAGTAACTACAAAGTACGGATACGGATACAGACAAACGAGACAAGATTGCTTATTTTAGCACTCGGGATTTCCATCAGCCGTTCCTGAATATCTCCTTCGGAGCACTTCCGTCTCGAGATAAGACTCGACGATCCCCTTTGTCGACCCAGGTCACTCCGGGATGATTCTGCCAATAGCGCCGTGTTCTCCAATTTCATTGTTTGATATCGGCAAGTGGAGCCAAAGCTCGGAGAGACCAGTTGGAATGGTAACGTTCTTCATTTTTCCTTTCTTTTTGTTATTTCACAACCGCTTCGAATCGTCATTGCGCATTGGGAGTGAGAATTGAAGGCTGAGACGAAAACGACGTCATTGACATAAATGTCGGGGAGCGGCCCCTGGTTGAGGCCCCTGTTCCCGGTCGACAGCTTGACTGTCCTAGATTTTTATTCTCTCGGGCTATTTCTTCCCTCACTTCAACTTGTATTTTTCCCTCGCGAGTTTCGAATGACGCAACCTTGACAGCTAATCAGCCAGCAAGGACTCAATCAAATATCGGCCGTGTAAGCCAGTATGGGAACAATATGGATTCCTCGCCAAAGGTTGACCCCATCAGGTTGGAATTCCAAGGCTTGCTAGGACAAGCCCACAACGGCCGCATTGGGGTTGCTGCGAGCTTACCTGGACAAGGCCAATTAGCTTCATGTCCGGCTTCTCCACACTCTCGCGATCTCGATCGTTTGTGGATTGATGGAGATGGAGGAGCAGGACTCACTGCCGTGCAAGTCTGCCGGTAATCTGCCGGTGTTATTACTTAGACACTGAGACATTGCTCCAAGAGAGGTGACAATACATAGTGGGAAGATGGTCTGAGCACTCTTCTCATCCCTCACACTTTCTTCTGCAATCCCCGATTTCTCGCATCACCGACGCATGCAGCAAGGTAGGCTCACGGCCGGCGATCCGGGGTGCGCCGCCTCCTCGCTGGGATCCTGATAACACACAACAAAACGCTGTCGCGTCCAAGGTCCGCCGCCCACCAGAGACACTCTGCCTCTTCGGATATGGCTAGACCTACCTGTCGGGCGAATGACAGCTGGGGCCGGGTGGATTCTCTGACCAGAAACACGGAGCCTGCCAGCCCGCCACGCCCCCCTCGAGAAAATAGGCAGATTTTCTACAGTAGCACCAACATAAGGCCCTAATGTCTATCAAAATTGTCGGTGATGGTTATGCGGGAATGGGGTAATCGGGACAACAATTTAACGATCAATTGGCGTGTTCAAAAAGTGGACAAGCCGATGGATGAGTCGGCGACTGGGTGACTCAAGCGCCACCGTGAGCGAACCACGGCCGACAACGGCTCAGGTATCAATCGGACCTTTACCGTCCCGGCTGAGCCGGCCCGTTCCCTCTTCCACAGACCACAGGCCTCAAGGGGGACAACTGGCCTTTCCGGCCTCCAACCCCGTACCACCGGCAATTACATTGTACTGTGCACAGCCAACATAAAGGACGGCAATCACTCCGATGCTCCGTGTCTGCCAACCACCCTGAGGGGCCATTTGTGCTGTCTTCGCGGAGAGTTCCCCGCTTACTGAATGACCCCTCTTAGAGCTTCCTGATACGTATCCGTACTGTGGCGTTGCAAGCGGGACTCGCACATGCTACAACGAGCACAGGCACAGGGGTGTGCCTCACTATTTCGGCAAGGATCCTAGTGGGAGACGCGGCGATCGATGCCTCTGTCTTGATGACAAAGAGAAGTAACCTCGATGTGTTGGCTTCACTCAAAGAGTGCGTCAGAGGATCTCGAGAATGGAAATCATAGGAGTATGACGATACAGACATGTTACTGCACATCTGGTCCTGTACCTGCATTGAGTACCGCACTTCCTGTACCACGTGGTGCCATCTCTTTGTTTCCTTGAAAAGTTCCCTCTCGTTTGGCCGAGACGGCTGAAGAAGCCAAGGTCTTGCTTGTCGTCTCAACAAACTATCGAAATCTGGTCCCAGCACCATGGTTTGGGCTGTCGGCTCCCGAGATCAGCAGCGCTTGTTGGCTCGGACAGTTTAGAACAAGGGACGAAGGAATGTCGGATGTGTTAGGAGGGGGACCCTGCACAGCAACAGCCGTACAGCAGAGCAGGTACCCGAATGCCATCACTGCAAGCTATTAACGGAAACGTAATGGCCTGTGTGCGGCTTGTCTGTTGCCAGCTGCGAGGTTGATGGAAGAGCTGGAGAACTGACGATGGGGGAGATAGTTTGGGTTTGGTTCGAGGTGATATTCGCAATCGGAGGCTTATCTTCGGACGATCAGATTGACCAGGAGCTCGACCACATTATGCTCGCTCAAATTCTGGATGCATTCTGGAACATCAGAGAGGGTAGCAAGCAACAAGCCACCAAAGCCATTCCTGCGATTTGAGAAGAAGTAGGTATCACTTCTCAAAACGATAGGGTTTAATACAGGAATCCAACTTTTGCGATTCGCAAGTGGGTACGGCGCCACAGCCCACCGGGGGGTTACGGACACGACGAACTCTCTGCTTTCGAGGTCCAAGCCTTCATACCATGGACAAAGAATGCAGATCCTCCTCCAAGGACGACCCAGGTCAGCTCAGCCACTCGAAGCCAAGTACGTACTATAGTTATCTGGTCCTTGGTCGCTGGACAGCTGTGACTTGCATAGGAAGAAGGACAAGGAGTCCCAGAAGGACATGGAGTCCCAGCAAGATCTACAGCCTAGTCATGTACCCCAGATTGAGCGCCCACCTCACTTCACTGGCTGGCGCTGGGCCTTTCCCATGTCCAAATCCATTGACACACGGAAAATGGATTCAAGATAGCATGAGCATGGGTCGGTCGCAGCGCAACAATCATGTTGCGATAGCAGCAGAGACATTTGCCCTAGTTACCCGGACACAAGGATCCCCCACGCACTCAGTGGCGTCAGCAATGACGACTGTCATAACTAGAGTTCAGGTAAATGGCCTTTTTGTCATTTTTGAAATTGAATTGAAAGTGAAAGTCAATTTTGTGATTACCGCGACAACCTACTCTGGTCTAAGAAAACCTCACTTAGCTCAACATCAACGTCACAATAATGGCTCCTGATCATGACGTGTATCGCAAAGTCGGTCGAGGAGGCGCAGGTAATTACTATGCCTCTAACAAAGCCGACGATGCCTCTCGAGTAAGCTGCTGTCCTTGCAATGTCTGACTTTGAATCAACTACTCCTCTCGGGCCTCTCGTCTCAAACTCATCACAACTTACACCTCCCGCAGGATCTCGAGGCCCAAGATCTAGCTACAAACCAAGCCCCTCCCCCGGACCGCTCATCCACCCAACTCCCGGCCCGTGCCGGACGTGGCGGCGCTGGCAACTACGTTGACCCGGCGAACCTGCCGGACGCGCGGGAGCAGGAGGAGATGGCAAACAAAACGGCGGCGGCGGTGAATGCGAGCCTGAAGAAGAATCACCAATCCCGAGGAGGGTTGGCGGGTCGCGGAGGCGCGGGGAACTGGAAGGGGGATGGTGAGAAGAACAAGGAGAGGAGAGCGGGGGATGAGGAGTCTAAGGGGGAGGAGCTGGAGAGGAAGGCGAAGGAGGTGGTTGAGAGTGGGCTGAAGATGCCGGAGAGGGTGCATCACGGGCATGAGAGGCATGACTGAGGAGTCGGTGTGATGTGGTGATGTCGAGGATGAAAGGGTGAGTTTCAATTTGGCAGAAGATAGACTGCATGCAACGTAATTCGCAGAGAATAGAAATAATCATGAGTCTCATATGCATTCTTGTTCCCGTCAAGTCCATCTTGCTATATCCATATCTTGATTTAACCACATGTACCAGTACCAGTACCAGCATACCATGCCCTACTTATTCTTCCAATGCGTTTATATGCTCTAGATGCCCTTGGGAATATCAACCTCGCGAACCAGCTTCAGGGCCGTCGCCGTGAGCTCATCCTGGCTCGTCGCCTCCTCTCCCAGCCCCGGCAGTTCAAACAGGTCATAATCCGGATCGCACTCAGAGCCAGCAGCGGGGAGAGTGCCGTTTTGGAAGTACTCGCGAACATAACGGATGGTGCAGGCTGAGGGCGCGGCGAGGGAGCAATGCTAAGTAAAAAATCAGTCAAACGCGGCCCTCAACTCAACGGTGCGAGGTTCAGCAACTTACCCCGTATGAGTTCTGCTTCAGAACAACAGAACTGGGAAACTTGGCCGAGTTGTTGAAGGCGCTCTGTAGGGGTGTGACGTTATCGGCTATGTTTCCGATGAAGAGAATGGGATGCGCAGTATCGCCCTTGAAGTCGGCTACTCGAGTCATCAGTGTCATACCCAACGCTTTATAACCGACAACTTCACATAACAGACAAGACTACTCACCATCTGAGAAGCGCCACTTGGGCCTCATCTTCTTCCCCACGCAGACAAGACGCATATTGACGTTCACTGCACCCGCCCACCGACTGATCTTCTGTATCTTGTCCAGATACACCTCAAAGTCCTCGGCCGTATCCGTCACCGCCTCGGAATCCAAGCACATAATCGCCGGGAACGCGTCTGCCTCCGACAGCGTCTCCAGTGGCACCGTCGCCGGCGTATCTCCCAGTGAGCACAGGTCTGCTCCAGGGCGTTCGTCGGCGTTCTGCAGCATCTGGTAGTATGGTCGGGCGTCGCCGTCTTCCAAGGCGGCATATACTCTTGCCAGCCGGGGAAAGTTGACGAGAGGGGCGTAGATGGAACTTTTGGTGAGGCGCTGGACGTGGGAGTATGTGATTAGCTGCGGGAGGTCGGGCCCTGACTCGTGAGACCACGCAGGGAGAAGGACGGGCGATGTCTTGAGTTGGTCAAGAAGATCGCTGCGGCGTTGTTGGACGGCTTTTGGTGAATCAGCGTAGAAGGCGCACGAGTCAGGGCCGACTCTGTAGCAGGCCTTGTCAAAAGCGTCGAAGATGGCATCTGCGTCGGAGAGAAAGGTGCCAAGGTTCTGGTTGAACCAGTCATGATATTCGACATTCCCTGTACCCGGCGTGTCAGCCAAGAAGCAGAACATGCCATGACCCTGAGAAACTCACCATCGCTGACCAGCCTCTCTACACGCTCAGGATACAGCCCAGCAAAGACACCGCCGAGAATAGTTCCGTAGCTAAAGCCCCAGTAACGAAGCTTCTCGTGGCCGGTCTTGGTGAGGATCTCAAGCATGTCTCGGGCGATGGACGCGGTGCCGAGGTGGCGCATGATGCCTGTTTCTTCCATGGCCTTTTCACAGGCACCAGAGTAAGCGGAGGCGCGGGCGTAGGCATCGTAAATGAGACCAGGATGCTCATCGACAACGGGTGTTTCTTGCAGAGTCCAGCGCCTGCGCTTCTGGGACGAGCCCCAGCACTCGACGCGAGGCGTAGAGACGCCGACTGAAGGAGCCTTGCGTTAGGCCGCTTACGGCTGTGTATATGGGAATGGATGGGGCTTACCTCCTCGAGGGTCAAAGCTGATGATGTCCTATAAATTCTTAGCATGATGGCCTGGACCCAGGGTCAACCAGAGACTCACATGGTTGTCACCAACGACGACCTGCAGTATGGGACCGGCCTTCTGCAGGAAGCTCACTCCAGATCCACCAGGGCCCTTTGGTTGGCAAGTCAAGTCAATTCATGTTCAGTATCAAGACAGGGCACGGACAAAAGACATACACCAGGGTTAAGAAAGACCGGAGCAACGGGCTTGTCCTTGGACTTGGCAGCCAACTTGATAACTCCCAGCACAACGCGTTGGTCATCCGAAGGTTCAAGCCAGTCCATAGGAACCTAGACAGCGGAAGTCATCAGCAGCCAGTCAAGACCGAGAGGAGGCATGTCTCAACCCACGTCGAGTCTCGCACATTCAAACTGGTCATAACACGGCTCCCAGTTTAGGTCTTTACTTGGTTCAAGCTATGTACTAACAGTTAGCGATAATTCAACTTCAACCAGGTGGCCGGTATTTCGGGCCCTTACGTTGCCCCAACTCCATGGTTTCACTTCAGGGTCCTCGTTAACATCATCTGGAGCTGAGTGAGGCCGTCGATGAAAGAAGGTGACCAGAGCAACGGCCACCAAGAAGCCTAGCACTGTGACGAAGTTGGATCTACGCTGCCGCTGAGGACGCTCTCGCAACAAAGGCCTTGCCTCGGCTGTTGCCTTCTCGTTCATGATGAAACTCGTATATCACCCCCTGAAGAAACTGCGGTCGATCCTGATGACAGACAAGGGGATAAGAGCAAATCGCCGCGTAAACTGCCTGTGCTGGGAGACTCGGCGCTCAACTTGACACGACAGCCCGCAATCACCACAGAAGGGCTTGGTGAACTCGTCAAGGTAAGAGAAAGAAACGAAACGAAAAGAAAAGAAAAGAAAAGAACAGAAAAGAACAGAAAAAACAACAGGGGATCGAGGAAGAAGTTAAAAAGGTCTCTTCCTATAACAAAGGATTCATGGAGCCCTACTCAGCACCGCTAGTTTAAACGGTCAGGCGTGAGACATGCATTGTCGGCAACAGATAACGGCTTGAGCTGGCGCAAATCTGCGGGCAATCTTTTCTCAGTCTCTCTGCCACTCGAGGTAACGCTTTACCGCTTGGAGGGACCTGGCGTCTCCCTATCACAAAACGGCATATTCTAATTGCCTAGTTCGGATGGATCCAAGGATGGAGGCATCATGAGCAAACACCAAAGACAGAGAGACAAGGGTCATGGGTCCTTGGATACATCGTCATGGGGTCTCTCTTACTTTGCTGCAACGAGGTGTCTCTAGTTTGCTCCCCCCCACTATCCGCACTCTCGGAGGCGCCAAACCTCCAACCAAAACCCGAGTGACTTTTGCCCAATCATCGTTGATCCGAAGGCCCGGTCGCCTCTGAGGTGGTGGTGCTGCTACTACGTAGTGATACCGAGGTCAAGAGTGAAATGAATGCTGTTGGATGCTTCGAACGCAACGATTCCGTCAAGTCATAACCCAAATGATAAACTCTTGGTGTGTTCGTGACGAAAAAGTTCTCTCTATAGTATCCCAACGCCGTGGTATGCCTTCGAATCAAAAACACCCATAACGCCCTGCCTGGTATGCCTCTCCGGCTCCTGACATGTACAACTTTTTAGGTCCATCCTATCCATGACTTGACTTGGCTTGGCTTGCGACTCATGTCTCTCAATCGGCGTCCATGTCGATGTCGTCCATCTCATCATCATCATCGCCCTCGTCCTCGTCGTCAGATCCCTCCAACATACCACTCTCACCCTCCTCATCCTCATCGTCGTCAACCTCGAGCGCAATCGTAACCCTCTTCTTCTCACCGCCGAATGCCTTGGACGTCTCACGCTCGGGCTCCATCTCCTCAATCTCCTCCTCCGTCATGCCCAGCTCGCGCAGACGCTTCTTCTCGCTGCCGCGCATGCGAGGCAGCAGGTGCTCGTTCTCGGCAACCAGCTTGCGCGCCGTCGCCAGCTCGCGCTCGCGCTTGCCGGCCATGCGCTTCTTGTAGAAGACGCGTTCGCGGCGGGACCGGACCTCGGACACGCGTCCCATCGCCTTGAGCGTCTTGACCATGAGGTCGCGGTCGTAGCGAACCGGCACGTTGCGGCGGGCGGCGAACTGCAGCGTCGAGTCAACCGTCATCTCCTTGCCAGCAGCCTTGCGGAAGGCCTTGGTCCACTTGAGCTTGCGCGGGTTACGCTTCATCTTGAACTGCAGGCATGTGTTAGCGGTGTGCCTCTCATGGTCTTGGTCCATGGAGTTGTGGACGTACGTTCTTGTGGCATTTGCTGCGACAGAACCGAAAGACTCGGGCATCGTTGCGAACAAAAGTAATGCCCTTGCTGGGGTATGCAGGGCGACTGCAGAAATAGCAGGTTTCGATTCTGAAGCAATTCGTTAGCAATCGTCCACCAGAGCCAAGTACAAGCTTGGAGCTCTATCTCGTAAATGCTTGTCTCGCAGAAGCGGGAATCACAAGACTCCAGACACCTTCAAGACAAGCATATAGCATGTGATACGAGCTCCTCTGCATCCAAAAACTCACCTCATCTTGCCTTTGTGGTGGTCTTTTGGACCGAAACAGCTTCAATTCAACTTCCCACCCCGCTGGTGATACTGTACTTTTCCCTTGTCTATCAAGAAATTTTTGTTCGGCCACCCACCGCCCGTTGTGGGTCTCGGCTTATCGATAGGACTTCGGAGAAACATGCGTCCGTCGCCCTCCGGTCCGCGCCGGTAGGTTCTGGAAAACTTCAGACCCGGTTTGCCCTCCACGCTCGGCATCTCCCCAAATCACTCCAAGTCCTCGCTTCGCCCTTCGCTATTCGATCTCGATACAAACATGGCTTCTGTAATGGCTTGGGGCGCCGGCGCTGCCGTCGCGGCTTTTCTGGTATGTGCATGACAACCATAGCCATCTTGATTCCCATCTCTAACGGCTTTCACAGGGTCGAGCTGGTCTCGTTGCATGGCGACGCTCGCGCGGCGGCGTTGGAGCCATGGGCAAGGCCTTCTACAAGGGCGGTTTCGAGCCTAAGATGACCAAGAAGGAGGCTTCTCTCATCCTCTCACTCAAGTAAGTTCTCGCCAATTCCCCTTTCGCAGCGACTCGGCGCGCTAACATCCCTTCCAGTGAGCGCAGCATCAACAAGGACAAGATCCGCAAGGCTCACCGAAACCTCATGCTTCTCAACCACCCCGATCGAGGAGGCAGCCCTTACCTAGCGACCAAGGTCAACGAGGCCAAGGAGTTTCTGGACAAAAACGGCTGATTCTCTACAAGTGGTAATGATCTCAAAAAGGTCCCGTTCAAGTTGCGACATTCGGAATTGCGCCCAATCACTCTCAGCACATTGGCCCCACGAAAATATAATCAACGGTTGGAGTTCCGGCGCGGATATATCACCGCGTGTGTATAATGTACACTACTTGTTTCCATAGCGATGGCGTTTGTTGGTTTATGAGCAAGCTCCTTAGAGCCAGGTGATGGGATAAGCCGTCGTTGAGCCATCTAGGCTGGGTGTTGTATGAATACAGACAGGGCAGCTACGGCCAATTCTCTTCTCATCTTCTTTGCTACGCTCGTGCCAAAAAGAAATACCGTCATCTCCACTGTCTTCGATTTCAGATCTCCCCTCAGTCAACCTCGTTGAGCATCTTGTTCTCCTTGTCTTTCTCCTCGCGGACCTGCTCAAGGGCAACCCCAAGCATGGCACAGAGTGTGTAGTAGGCATCGTTCCCGGCATTGTGGAGATTCTTGCTTGCAATGCCTAGTTCCAGCAGGACGCTGCTGAGGCCTCGTCCCTCGGTTGAGTCGCGCCACGCTTGGTGGATGTCTTTGGTGTCAATAGGGTCGACAAGGTCCGGGAGGACCCGCAGGTCAATGCCGAGCGTTGCAAGATACTTGATATCTTGGTTGATGTCATGGCCAACAATGACTATGCTTCGATGATCATTGAGGTAAGGATCCAAAACCGCCATGATCGCCTCTCCGGTTTGCGCTTTGTGGGGGAACGTGCTTTCTCTAAGAGATGATCAGCGGTTGAGTCTTCTGTGGCAGAACGCAAAACTTACCCAAAGTTGAATGCATCGGGGCAACCATTGACAAACTGATGGTTTCTCAAACCCGCGTACTCCCATACTCGAAGGTGGTGACATTTGATCATTGGCCACCAACCACGCCCAACTGAGCCAGGAGCGACACCCTGGATGTCCCTCATGTCGACAATGGCAAAGCCGATTTCTGAGATTGGATTTGGTTTACGTTCAATCGCCTCAACATCCACGCAGATGAAAACGACATCGTGGCCCTCAGGCTTTCCTTTGAGGCCAAGGTACCCTTGCGTGTTCCTCAGCATTTGGTCCCGTTCACGCTTCTTCCTAGTTGCCTTCTCCGAGTTGCCCTTCTTTGGGATGAAGCCGGACTTAACGACTCGCATCTTGGACCTCCAGTGTATCTGTTTTTCTTTTGACGCAGCCTCGAAGTCCTTGATGTCACTTGAGTTGATGGCCGGCCATGGTCTGATATCCAATGAGTTTTCATCATGGGATCGCCTCAAGTATCGCGGTCGTGGGGTGTCTCCCTCACCGAACTGCATGTAGAACTTGTCGATATTGAGGCCACCAGGGATTCTGAGTGAAATGCCCAGCTCAATGTTGATTTCTTCTAGGAAAACTTCGAACTGGGCAGACGGAACCAAGAGGTACGGGTCTCTTGCTGGCTCCTTTGGATCATGGAGGTAGAAGCTGGGCTGGTTACTATGGAACACAGACGGTGAAAGGAGTACTCACAAGTCCCAGGCCTTGTCCCGCAGAATTCTGGCAAAGTACGGTTTCGCCTGTGCATCTGTCAGCTGCTGGAGCGTAAATGGAGTTACGTTAACACGCACACGAGGCCTGTTCGTCTTGCCGATGAAGCGCTCAGGATATGACACCACGACCTTGAGAGGACAAAATTTGAAACTCTTGTCAACGGGTTCGCCGACCTTAAAGCTGGAGCAGTCGAATGCCTTCGCCTTCTTCATCGCCATCTCGCGTTCTTTGGCAGCAGAAGCAGCGCCCCCCACGTACTGCTGAGCTGGGTGCTGCTGGGTATCCCGACTAGCCTCAAGAAGCCAGTCGTCGCTCAGGACCACGCCATAGCTGTTGTCAAAATCTCTGTCGGATCCCCCCCCCTGTGTGTTTTTGTCGTCATGAACGTCTTCCTGGGCGTCAGCCAGCTTCACGCCCTGACCTAGGAGCAGTTGCAGCTTCTCCAAGCGCTCTTTAAGGTCCGACATGGCGGTGTGCGCTCCTCAGAAAAATAGAAATCCGCTCAGATGAAAGTGGCATTCAATCTAAATTAGAGAGAAAGGGGGGGAGAAAAGAAAAGAGGTGTGCGATGTGCTTCGTGGCTAAGGCACGAGGTTCCCTTGAGGTAGGGAGGAGGAAGGGTTTACAAAGGAAGGTGCAGCGCGAGAGTTTTGAGGGGGGAAGGTGGAAAGGTGAGGCTGATGCGCAATGGGAGCACAGAGAAGAAGGCCATTTATTATAATTCGTCAATAAACACGAAGGTCGCTGATTCACTGTCACGGGCAAACAGAAAAACCCTTCAATCCTAAGCATTTGTTTGGTTTGCACTGCGAGAGACGGACACCTGTGTAAACAGGTCCCTTGAACTACGATGGACTGCATGCTTTACAAACGCCAACCACATTTGCTCATAAGATATGGACACCCACTCAAACGGGACCAGGGCACAAAGGAGACGACAAATACATATAAGTACACCACCCGATACTATCTCAACTTGTAAAACTATAACATTGTTAGCATATGTAAAAGAAAATGCGCAAGGCCGAAAACTTACCTCGTCTGCTTCCTCCGGGGAAACATCAGACACCTCCGACTGCTTCTTGTCAATCAGACCCATCCGTGTCCACCGCATCTTGAACCAAAAGTCTCGCCTGTCTCCTCCCAGGGCACCAGACAGCAGCTGCTTCTTCATGTCCCGCACGAAGGTGTTGTACAGTCCAGGCTCTTCCAGGTTAACCAACTCCTCTCGCATCACACCCAAACACTCCATAGCACGTGGATACTTGGCATCCCCAAAGCTTTCTGTGACAAATGTCGTGATGATCGTCCCCATTTGTTTCGCGGCATCTTCAATCTCTGAAAGCTCTTCGGTGGCGACCAGCATTTGCTTGAACTCGGGAACTGCATTTTCCGGGTCAATCTCGCCCTTCTTCTCCTCCCCAAGCAGGGCGTCCACGTCAAGGCCGGATATGGGCTTGACTGTTTCTCTTCCTCGCTTTCCCTTGACCTTGGGCGGAACTATTTTCCTGTCAGTGGTGGTCCGTACATATATTCAATGCGGGGCAAACCTTTCTTGACCTCCGCCGCCTCAACGAGAGCATCAACCTTGCTCTGGACCTTTTCGATCAGATCATCAGGTGGTGAAGCAAATCGAAGTAAAATGGACGGAGTTTCAGGAACTGGCTTTTCGGGATATACCGCTCGCGATTTCACGGCATGGTTGACCCGATGGATAGTTGGATTGAAAGTCTCATCGATGGGAACGTATTCAGCGGGGTCACTGTCAGAGTTAGTCGAGGCTATCAATAAACTAAGAGCAGTCTTACCCATTGTCATCAATGCCATACGTCGACAGGTCCATAGCATCAACGAAGTCGCTCATGGCATCGTTGAGTTCGTCTGTGGGGATGAAGCGGTGTTTGGTGATTGTTTGGCCACTGACTGTAACGACACGATCCAAAGGCGGGAACTGGTAACTTCGAACATCTTCTGCGAAGGGTAGCGGGATGTCGTACAGACACTCCATGTCCGGTTCCATGCCAGGCGCCAGCAGCACAAGTTGCGGGTCCTTGCCATCCTTGGGCACGATTCGAGCGATCGCATACGACTCAAGTTCGCAGAGGGCCCAGACAAGTGATGAAAGAGCGAGAGCTGATTTTGCATCAAACTTACTGGGTATCGTTACGCAAACCTCACCAAGGTTGAGGAACGATTCGTACTAAAACAATGTTAACAACAAAACGGACAGCACGCCAAGAAGCGACTTGCCTTTGAGCAGGGAATGAAGCCAACAATCGAGAAGCTCTTCTGTGTCTCAATCTTGGTAATATTGTGTTCCGACTCGCTGATGTGCACTGCTGTTCGGCCGTACTCAAAGCCCTTGGCGAGATCCTCAAACTCGACGTCCCGCTTGCCACCTGGCGCATCAGGATCATTGACCTTGTATGATCGAGCCTGTTTGACTGCGGAGAACTCAACACCTTCCATCTCGTCGCCATCGACAGGCTGCGTAGACTCAGATCCCTGACCGCCTTCGGACTTTACAACCACAGTGCTTGCTGTCAAGGGGCGCGCGAGGTGTGTCTTGAAGTATCTCTCGACATTGATGCTCATCGCAGCAGGAAATATCTTGGGATCCCCAAGAGTAAGGGCACCTTCAAAAGTCTTGTAAGGCTTCACCCCCTTGATCCTCGGGGTGTCAAGCTCATCAATGGCTTCTGCGATAGTCGCGAAAATGCCATTTTGGCATTCATCGACGAGTGATTTCAGGGCTTTCTCGTTCTCTTCCTGCATGATGTGTTAGTCATACGTCGCGGTATGGTCGAAGTTGATTCGAACCTTGGTGCCGGGCTTGTCCTCCTCCTTGAAGCCATATTCGGGATCATCAAAATCCACGCCCCTCCCATTGTGTTAGTGAGAATACGGCGAAATGCAAGGCTGACTTACAGAACTGTCAGCTGGATGTTTGAGTCGTTCATTTTCTTAGAGATGTCGCTCAAATCATCCGCGTCCATCAAGCCCTGGCCATCGGTGACCAGAAAGATCTTGCGATTCCATTTGAGCTTCTTGGTAAAGGTGTCCATCAAGTCAACAGCAACAACAATAGCCGAGATAGCGTCTCCTGACCATGTGTTGCTCGGTTTGATTACCGATTGCAAGTTTCTCAAAGACGACATAGACATCGGCCCTAGATCTTGCAACACGGCAATATTCTCATAGCCGTCGTCATCTTGTAGCTTGTTGTCGGTCTCGTCGGTCCTCAAACCTACTACGCCAACGCACAGCGTCTTGCGGCTCGCCGCAACAATGTCGGTAATCTTGTCCCACACATATCGCATGCTCCAGTCAAGGTCCGATTCCGATCTACCGTTGTGAGTCTGGGCCATCGTAGACCCAAGGTCCAGGATGAAGATGGTCGCTTCCTTTTCCGCCATGGTGAAGGTCGAATTATGACAAAGGCGGAGCTAAATGAACCTTCAATAGGACTGGAGAAATGAAGTCTGGAACTTCATGGGCCGAGTCGCTCTTTTAAACGAGTGTCTATGATGACTGTCTTCTCATAGTGAATCCTGGTCTCCGATTAGGCAGAAGGGCCCATGAGCTGAAGCTGTAAGGTGAGATGCTTCCCATCCCCACAGACGCGTCCCAGGCACGAAGTCACGTGAGGTACCCAGGAAAGCATGACTTCATCAACTGGGGTTCGAGTTGTCCGAAGTCCGAAAGCAGCTGTGACACCGTGACACCTCGGCTGAATTGGAGAACTTCATCCCTTGTAAACCCTCCGTGACAGGACAGCAAAATGGCAAGCCCAGTCAGTGCCGTCGTCTTTTCGCCGGCTCCCTACCACATCATCACGTAAGCGTCGTCCATTGATGGAGCAAGCAAGCAGCGGCTAACTACGTTGCAGCTACGGAACCCTCCTGGGAACGACGTTTTTCCACGTACGGCATGCCACGGCTTCATCGGGATCGTTGTCCGCTTGCTAATGGCCTCCTAGTCCTTCATCAATGGCATCGTAATGTTCCGGACGGTTGACCGTCCCACTTTCTCAGCCATCCAGCAGAAGCTCTTCCCCATCTACTTCGGCCTGCAAACCATCTTGCCCGGTGTTCTGGCTTTGACGTTTCCCGGAAATTCGCTAATCGGCCTTCCAAACGGTCCGTTGGGTCTGGTGACTGAATTCGCTCGTTGGCACTCCTTGCTCCCCATTGGAGTCATGGCCTTGACTGGTGTTATCAACCTGACTGTGCTACTCCCTCTTACGGTCGAGACTATGAAGCAACGACGTGGCCAGGGTATGTTGAGAAGAGTGTCGAGTGACGGGAGTGTGCTAATCAGTCAGCAGTCAAGAGAGATGGAAAGGAATGGTTTGCGGAGGGCCCGCACTCGGACGAGATGAAGGCCTTGAACAAAAGGTTCGGCATCCTGCACGGCATGTCATCCCTGCTCAATCTGGCTACTTTCGTTGCGACAGTTGCATATGGTTTCACTCTGGGTGGTCGGGTGCTGTCCGTTGCGGACCTCGCTTGATTGACTTCTTGTCACAATGTCTATTCTCTATGTCTATGTTCCCTACTGGTACAAAATGGCAACACTCGACTCGCTTTCCCGAGCGCTTGACTCGGTCTAAACCGTGCGTCTCCAAATGCTGTATTGCAGTGTAACAGTGACAGTCCAGCGGGACATCTATTCGTAGTATCATGATTCGTTCAGCTCTTGGGTATAACCTCCAAAACAATGCGCCAGCTAATGTTGAGACGCTCTAACCCGTACCCGTCCTTGGGCAATCGGGTCGGAGGCAGAAGCATATGACTTAAGGTCGCCATTGTCCAGATCCAGTACGGAGGTGTCCATGGAACGCACGAAGATCCTGCTTGGCCTTCTCGAAGTCTTGCAGGCGCTGAGCCTTCATCTCTTCCTCGCCGAGGGTGGCCTTGTTTCGTCGCTGATTGGCCTCCATCTGGCCCTGGATGGTCCAACGCCCCGGCTGGCGATCGAGCATGGTTTTGACGTCGACGTCTTCACGTGGCTTGGGGAATTCGCGGAGAAGTGCAGGGACAGGCTTGCTTCCGACGCTGTTGTCGGTGTCCTCTGCCCTTGGTCCGGGCGTCGACGAAGGAGTTGTGTCGGTGGACTGTGTCTTATGCACGGCAGCACTGAAGTAGCCGCTGGAGTTGCTCGAGTTGGTCGAGACGCTGGTAGGCTGGACCTGGTTGAGGATGGTGTTGTCCATTGTGGTAGGGAGAGTGTGTGGATTGGAGTGAAGCTGTTGTGATGATACGCGAATGCGGTTCGATTCTTGGAGGGGAGAGCCTCGTCTCGGAGGGATCTCTCCTTTTATAGAAAAATTGCGGTCAAGAAAGAGAATTTGGCCACGTCAATTATAAAATGATGAAAGGAGGTGAAAGGGAAGTGAAAGGTTTCAAACAAGGGTAGTCCTAACCTGAAATACGACGATTGAAGCGGTCCTTCGGATTACTATTTATAATAAGCTGGGTCAGCTTCAAACTTCTCAGGGTCAAGTGGAAACCCTTTAGACCCGTGGGACCCTGAAGGCCTTAGCTTCAGGGTCCACGACGCCATGCTCAAGACGGAAGCTGACAGAGCGGTGAAGTCTCGTCATTTCCGTGCTGTAGCGTGAACTCTTGTCTGTCAGTTCAACGTGGAAACTCGGGTATTAGCAAGGCAAACAAACTCTCATTCGCGGATGCAGCGGTTACCCCCAGGCGAAATCTTCGTTCCGTGCAAAACGCGAGTTTCTGTAAACCCACCGATGGCGGCAGCGGCTCGCCATTACTCGTGGAACCGGTGGGGTCGGCCAATAGGCTCGCCTCTTATTGGAGATTCGATTCATCTCGCTCACCTAAGCTCACCGAAGCTCATGGAGAAATCACTAACCATCCGTCGCCACGTGAAAACGGACATTGTCCGTTCGGGTCCAATTACTCGGGAATCGGCATCTGGGAACACCGGCTTTTACGACTCAGGAATGCAGAGATTGCCGTTTGTATCTGTCTGGGGATATCCCTGCCTGGGGATATGTCGTCCTCTTTCATTCGTGATACAGTCCGTTCCCAATCACGCATGAAAGTTTCTCGTTCTTCGGCATGTGGGCGAGTGGTCATAATGAGGATGATTTGGTCGACGTCCCAAGTACAGTAACCGTCTTCCGGTAAAGCCGTCATAAGGATCGGTCGCCACATGGGCGACGATAGATGAGAATTCGGTCAAGGTTTGGCGGGCGCGTATGAGATTGGCGACTGGGGGGGGG
>JAAVUK010000229.1:0-30224 GCA_014899095.1 Fusarium buxicola
GTGGTGGGTTGTGATTTTGGGGGTTTTTCAAGTTTTTTTTTGTGTTTTTATTCCGGTTGGAAAGAAGTGAGCAGACACAGAGAACTAGTACGAAGACCGTACCTCTGAACTGTCTCGACTTATGGGTTTTTGGGGTTGGGTTTGATAAGGTTGGTGTTGCGGTTGAGGAGGGAAGAAGGAGAAATTTCGTCGCGGTGATAATTATTTTTTTGCTTCCATGTAAACCTAAGGCTAAGGCAATACGTACTAATTAGGCCATGCGGTTGGAGGGTGGAGGGGGAGGATTGGTGGAGTGAACCTGCCACCAAACGCCGCGCTACCAGAGTCGCACTGCCAAACGTGCCCGTGACGCAGGTACTCTCCTGCTGATCGTGATAGGCAGGGCGGTGATGGGGTGGCCGTTCACTAACAGCTTTAGCCGGACACTGCCGCGTTTTGGCGATAGAGAGTGGGGACACGTGCCCTACTCCCACCATCTCGCCAGTGGCCAAGGCACTTGCGGCGCTTCCGTGGAAGAAGGCAAAACGTTGAAATTTGTGTCAAGCGCAGCGACCACGCCACGCCATG
Organism: Fusarium buxicola; assembly: GCA_014899095.1. NCBI lineage: Eukaryota > Fungi > Ascomycota > Sordariomycetes > Hypocreales > Nectriaceae > Fusarium > Fusarium buxicola. The sequence goes on from JAAVUK010000229.1 coordinate 568, forward strand.
CTGCATTGAAGCTAATAAACGACCCATGCTGTCTGTCACTGGCCTTCAAGTACAAATGCAAAGATGTGCGAGGAGACGAAACGGGAACGGGGCGGAAGTTTTGGATAATGACGCTCATCCTTTGCAGCTGCACCGTGTCTCACGGAGTGCCACGACTGTAGAAATGGAAATTCCTTACTGTTTTCTAGCGGGGGTGATCAGAAAAAGCAACGTCGCATGTGACGAACGCACTTAGACAGAGTCCCATTCTGCCTGCAGTGGTATCTTCACCGCTATGAGGTGTCCACCGCCGAGATACCTCTGCTGTGCGCTGCAGTAATTTCGAGTTCCCCAACAGCCTGACTGGGCTTGCATAGGTCGTCAGAATATTCAAGTCTCCTGGCTATTTTGTAAATATCTTATAAGAATCATTAGTTCAGGCCGTACTTGATATCTGATAACAGAGTCATATTGATTCAGTAGTAACCGGTCAAGTATCCTTTCGACCGCATGGCTCCCGTTGTTTATTCAGTATGATAATCTTTTCCAGGCTTGCTACCGTGCAGGTTAGAGCCAATCATAGGTTCTCGCTAGGTTTCCTTTCGGAGGCCATGAATTCTGTCGGGATCCATGGGTAGCGGTACTTCACGAGTCGCCTCTGGCGGCAGAAAACATAAGATATCAGAAGTCTCCGTATTTCTAATCATTTCTACAGGCGTCCTTTGACCAGAGGAAGCCCTATGCATTACAGAGTGAGAATGGATCCTGTAATCTGAAGCCAACAGAACAAATCGCTTTTGCTAAATATTTCTCATGGGAAAATCCCCCAGAGTCCCTGTTGGCGCAATTTGGAGGTTCATTTCTGTCCGCGTTTGCGTTCTGCGCAGTTGCTCATCTCGGCGGTGGGTGGCTCAAATCGCCGAAAGAATACGTAGTACTTACTAATAGCCAGGTCGGATTCTCATCAACCAATGTTCAACACAATATTTCAGAAACGCTCATGTATCGTGAGAGAAATCATTCCCCATTTTCATGAATATTTTCATGACCATTGTTAGACTAGACTTTACATTTTGTGTTCGGGTCAGAGTGATATTTGGCCAAGTTACCCACCTGATTCCCTCGACTCGCGTCGTCTTCGCGCCCCTTATCTTATCAGCAACCCCGGCCGAGAGGTGAGGTCACCTCTCCCTCTCTAAATCCCCACCAAAACCATATCCAAACGCCGAATACGGCATCGGACGAACAACATCTTGGTCGTCCGTCGCTGACTGAGCGTCGAAGCTGAATCTTCTAGAAACAAGCATCACGATACCAACAACGACGCATCACATGAGCAGCTCAACGATGTTTTGGCTGCCTGACTGAACTACAACCCTGACCACCGAAGCTCAACCTCCGCCGCTCGTCGCAACCATGTTCTCAACCTTCACGGGCAACTCGAGACGCCCTCGAAACGTCAACCTCAGTGGCTCCACCGGTAATCCGTTTGCCAATACGTCTTGGAGTCCAGCTGTCGTCTCCAACGCCACCAAGACCGTTTCGAATGCACAAGCTGAGCGCGAGAAACGACAGCATGAACGGCTCCGGCTGAAGGCGGCGGGCAAGATCCAGCGAACATGGAGGGGTCACAGGACAAGGGCGGCTCTACAAGAATCTCGACGAGCTTCCTTTGATGAGCTCTACGAATCAGACTCCGTTCAGGGCCCTTGTGAGAGACTTGCCCAAGCATCCACCCTCCTCCTCTCCTTCTTCTCCCTGCGACGAGAAGACGACATTCGAAGAGCAATCTGCTACGCACGTGATGCCGAGCGCGTCGATCTCCAAGCGATTTTCCCATCTGGCGTACATTCATCACGAGTAGAGCAACTGATTCGGCTTCTTGTGGAGGCGCTGGATAGGTCTGTCTCAGCAGGGTATGTGAAAGCCAACACCGTTCGGAACTTGGCATCATGTGGAAGGTGTCTAACTACCATGCATAGAGAGTTATCCGAAGACACACAACTTCTAATCAAGCTTGTCACCCGGATAATAGCCAGCTCCCCCGATTTGATTTTACCGTCGGTCGATAGATATTATAAGGTGATTGCTAAGCTATGTCAAGCCCATGATCTGGCCGGACAATGGCCGGACCTCGTGCTACAAGCTCTGTGTGGTCCGCTGGAAGCCGGATCTGAGAGAGGTAAGTTTGTAAATGCCGTTTCTGAACAATACTGACTCGTTTCAAGGAGCTTCGAGGGTTTATTCTGCCTATGCTTTTTCGTTTCTGACCAGCAACAATCTGCATTTCTTTGAGGAGAATGTTGGTGTTTTATCCAACACGGTTTCCCTCGCACATCTATCAAAAGCGATATCAGAAGGATTATCGTCCGCGTCAGGGACCAAGAATTCCGAGGATGCTCTTCTTTGGCAGCTGGCTCACTTCATCGACTTGAGCCGATTCAGCACAAATAACACCGCCGGCCCTGCTATTCTAGAAACCCTTTACACTCTACTGGCTGCTCTCTCTTCCGTCATCAGCGTTCGATTGTCCGTAAAGTCGTCGAACGAGATATCGATTGAGGACGATGCCTCTGAAGAGCCGCTTTTACCTCCATTAGATCCATATATCGCTACTAAACTGATGTCTTTGGTGGATAGCAATGGCATCTCCCAGACATTACGCGACTTTTCCACCAATCTAGCGGGATCTTCACACCAAGAGTTCCAGGGGACAAGCCTCTTAGCTGGATACATTTTGACCTTACTTCGATGCTTTCCTGCCAGCGGCGACGACATTCGAATGCGGCTGTTTCTCGAGCAAATTCCTACAGCCTCTGGTGATGTCCCGACAGTCAAATTTCTCTGGCACATCATGAGCCGAACCACTGTGTTCCAGAAGTTGAGAACAGAATCAGAACAGCCGATTGACGTCCTGCAAAGATACTTGGGCGTCGCCTCGAACGCGTCGAGCACTGCGACAGAGGAACAAGATTGGCGAATTATCCTTCTGTTCCTCGAGCTTTACATCTTCATACTGCGATTGAGCGACGATGAGGATTTCTTCAGCGGCATCTATCCGCAGATTCTGCAAAGTAACTCTTCAACGTCCCGCATTCGATCCTGCAGTCTATCACTGGAAGACGTCAGGATGCTCACAAGCTTTCTTAAGAATACCGCCTTCACTCTCCATTACAAAGCTCAAGAGCTCTCCAGGTCCCGAGAAGCTCTAGAGGCAGCCACTAAGTCTCGCATGGACTCTTATTTCGGCTCCGGGGAATCCTCGAAAGTGAGTCAGGATACAACTGCGACGGCTTCCTCACCCAAGGGCCCGACTAGGCTGGATTTGGACAGCCTGCGAAGCATCGTAACAATAGCCATGAAGATGTTGTACGAGAGAGATTCGAGAAAGCAGTTCCTTCCAACAAACCATTGGCTTATGACATCGAAGCTTGACAAGGAAGACTTTGTCAGCGCCGTGATTGCAGAAGAGAAACGACAAAACGAAGAGGACAGCGAGGAGAGCGAGGATGACATGAGCGAATATGGAATCGTTCCCGGTTTCTACTCTACCATCGCCGGGCAAAGGCTCTCACGGCACGCAAGACTCGAACGAATGAAGGCCCAGCAGATTCGGACGCAGAGGGAGCGTCGACTCGCAGAAATGGGCCCAAAGCTAGAGATTCTGAAGCACATGCCCTTTGTGGTTCCGTTTGAAACCCGTGTCATGATCTTCCGTCAGTTCATCCAACTGGATCGGGCACATCGGGACGGTGCTAATCCCTTCCAATTGGGTCCGTTTGCTAGGCATCACGCCCAGATCCATCGAAAGCGACTCTTTGAAGATGCATACAAGCAGTTCTATGAAATAGGGGAGGGGCTCAAGGACCCTATTCAGATTACATTTGTGGACCAGTTCGGCGGTGCTGAGGCTGGCATAGATGGAGGAGGCGTGACCAAGGAGTTTCTCATCAGCGTTACGTCGGAGGCTTTCGGGAATCATGAGGGAAGCGGCATGTTTACTTCGAATGAGAAGGGGCTGTTGTTTCCCGACCCTACCGCCGTTGATGCTCTGCGGGATTCATTACGGGAAAGTGGACTGTCTCAATCGGATGCAGAATTCAGAGACTTCATGACTAGCCTCTTGAGGCGGTTCGAGTTTCTCGGCAGGATTGTGGGGAAGTGCATGTATGAGGGTATACTCGTCGACCTGGCCTTTGCCGGCTTCTTTCTTCTGAAATGGGCATCGACCGGTCCCAACGATGAAAACAGCTACAAGGGCAGCGTAAACGATCTGCGCGACATGGACGAGGAGCTTTACAACGGGATGCTGCGTCTCAAGAACTACCCGGGAGATATATCGGAGCTGGGAATCGACTTTACAATCGCAGATCAGGTTTCCCAGCCAGGACAATCGGTCAAGACCATCACCAAGAAACTTATTGCCAACGGCGATCAGGTCCACGTTACCAATGACAACAGGCTGCTGTACATCTCCTACGTCGCCCGTCACCGCCTGGTCGTTCAGCCGTCACTACAAACAGCAGCCTTCCTCCGTGGGCTCCGCGCCATCATCCGCCCCTCATGGCTATCCATGTTCAATCAGTCTGAGCTCCAGCGTCTCGTTGGCGGCGACTCATCCGAAATTGATATCGACGACCTCCGTCACAACACCATCTACAGCGGCCTTTACGAGATTGGCGACGACGGCCAGGAGCACGATACCATCAAGCTGTTCTGGAAGGTCATGCGTGGTTTCACGGACGCCCAGCGTCGCGACGTCCTCAAATACGTTAGCTCAACACCACGAGCTCCGCTGCTGGGTTTCTCGCAGCTCAAGCCCAAATTTAGCATCCGCGATGGTGGAACGGATGAGGAGAGGCTGCCGAGCACGAGTACATGTGTCAACCTTTTGAAGCTCCCAAGATATAGGTCTGAGGCTACGCTTCGGGAGAAGTTGCTTTATGCTGTACAATCGGGTGCGGGTTTCGACCTGAGTTAATCCGTAGACTGCACGGTTTTGGTGAGATGGAGCGCATGTGGGTTGGCAGAATGTGATTTGCATTAGCGATGGAACATGGGAGTCGAGTATCTTTAGAATAAAAACATGAAATGAAAGTGCTATTTCCCAAGTTCCATCCAGCTGCCCCTTGAAGGACTAAGCTACCTGAGACGATCATGTTCTAAGTGTTCCCTAACCAGGTAGCTATCGTAGACTTTTGTACAAGTATCAAGATTTAGTCAGGCTTAGAAGGGAGGGATTCTACATAGAAGACATGGGCTTAGTTATAACGTAATATTTCCTATTCTTTGTTGTAAGGATTAGGAGGAGACGAGATTTCTTCTGTTGGCCTATTGCATTACGTGGCTTCCGCTTCCGCACAGACTCAACGCCATGATATTCTGCAAACATAAACTCACAGACCGGCTTACCTTGTGGCTGCATCGCCATAGGTGTCAGAACCTTCTTCCTGTCCCAACCGATCTTATTCTGAGGATGAACACGTTGCCTCTCCCTCTTGAGCCAATGATGTCATGGTCAAGCATGCAGATAGACCAACCACAGTTCTTTGTTATTCCTAAGAGCTCACACAGCGGAGCGCCAACTCGTACCAAACACTGCGTGTTAGTAACCTTGCTCGAGCCTGAAGCCAGCCCTGCAACTCGAAGCCGCCGTCTCAATACAAGCCCAGCCAATAATATCAACGTTCTTGAGGCGACAAAGCGGAACGGAGTGGCCAGAAAAAGGAAGAGTTCCCAGTCGAGAAATATGGAGGCATCTGAAGCGTACAAGAGGCATCGATAAAGGAAATCATCATTCTTTCGTCTATAGGTGGTGTAATATGGTACATAATCGCATTACACATCCTGGTAGCTCCTAAGTATCAATCTTGGTTTTCGCTTCCAGAGATCCAGAATCATCTGTCCAAATAACCCATTCGCCCAGGAAAACCTAGGTCCATTGTCAGTCGTTGGTTATGAGGAGGGTTTGTAGTCTTACCATGATCTTGTCCAGTGCTTCTCGTTAAAGCTATTGACCGTCTCGTGAATCAAGCCAAGCCCGCTCGTCGAGTTCATCAACTGCCGGATGCCATCCACGATCTCGTCATCATCGTCGCTCGTCAGGAGCTGAACGATCAGTCCCATAGGCCACGCCATGCCTGGACCAAGATGTGGTCCGCCAGTAGCATTGAGTACGGGTCCTCGCGAGTAGTACGGGTTGGAGGAGCTGAGGACGAAGGCGCGGGTGTTGTCGTAAACGTGCTGGGAGGCCGGCTTGTAGCCCATGTGAGGAATGCTTAGAAGGGAGGGGATGTTTGCGTCGTCCTAACGTTAAGTAACTGGTCAGTATGCTCCCTCTGTAAATTGGACGATGGCTGTGCGATATACCATGAGGTTGTAAGAGCCAAAGCCGTCGATCTCGTAGGCATACATTTCCCCAAATTTGGGATGTTGTATGATAGCATGCTCATTGATGCCAACCTCAATCCCCGCCGCCAGCTTCTCCATCTGCTTAGCCACCTCCTCATCCAGCGGTCGCATAATCTTTGCACACGACGCGAGGTAACGCGCAAACATCATGTTGGCGGGGATGAAGTACTGGTAGGTGCACGCATCATCCGACGGCCGGAAGAAGCTGCGCACGAGGCCGATATGGCCCTTGACCGGCGCACCATGGCCATGGTTCGACACAGTCTCAGAGGCGCTGTCCGAGCTGCGCAACCACGTGTAGACTGATTTCTGAACTCTGCCCTCCTCATCGTACGTCCCCTCCTGCATATGCTCCGCGACCTTGAGGATCTTCTTGACAGCATCCACCCAGCCAAACTTACCAAAGAAGTCGCCGTCTTCGGTCTCCTCATAGTAGTCCCACGACAGCTGGAGGAAGGCTGCGAGAGAGTCGAGTTCGTACTTGCACTCAAATACAAATTCGGGGTCGTATTTAGGGCTGACGTTGTCGCGAGGCTGGAGGGATCGCTTTGCGTGACGGAGGTTGGCCTCGGGCGGAGGGTGGAAGGCGTTGCAAAAGGGAAATTTGCGGATGTAGCGAGCTTGGAGGTTGATAGTCCCGCGGAAGAGGGAGGCGATGTTGTTCACATGGGGGAAGGAGCTGTCGTCAGGAGAGATGATGGACTTGTAGGATTGGAGTTGGTTGGCGCTGTCGCGAAGCCAAATGGCATCGATATCACCCGTTGTGATGAAGGCCAGCTGAGCATTGTATTGTTATATGTCAGCCTCCACTGCAAACACCAAACATGGCCAACTGACCTCCTCGTCCGCGTTATCAGCCGAAACACCCCGCCATCGAATCGTCGTGTCAACCGTGTTGGGCCATGTATTCTGGAACAGCCTGTATAGATCCGGGTCGCCAATGGCTTGGGTCATCTCCTCGTAAATAACATGCTCGACCGCAGGCACAGAATACGTGCGACAACCCTCGCTGGGGCGCTGGAAGGGGAGGCCATAGCGACCCTCAGAACGCGGCCCATGGGCCTCGCGGGCGAATTTTTCGTAGTTGGGACAGTTGGCTGAGGCGGTTGAGACGGCTACGATGGCAACTAGGAGGGGAATGAGTTGAGACATGGTAAAGATGCTGCCGTCATATGCTGCGGTCGCTCAGTCAGGAAGCATCGTGCACATGGTTCTGGAGGTTGACAGCATTTTCTTTTCTTTTTGTGACTGGTCAGTCAGCACAAATGGGAGCTTCCATCTCAGGGACTACCTAGACTAACACGGCAGTTTGAGGTGGCAGGCAAGGGCCAATCGCGATCCTTAACCCCTGACACTTTAATCTGGGGGAGCTGAAATACGTAGCGCGTACCTTAGGGTGCCAGAAATAATCCACTCCAGCCAGCCCTGCAAGGAAAAGACGAGGCTCCGATAGGACAAGAAAGGACATACAGAGTAGCACATATCTAAGCACTGCCTGCAATCGTTCTCCTTGTATTTTTATAACCGTTTCCGAGAATCAGGAAAGACATGGAAGAACCCCACCCAACATTAGATTACGAGGCTGTCAACCCGGGTAAAAGTCATTCCCTTAAGCAGCAGTCAAGTCAGCGTTTATTCACAGACGTATCAAACGGGTGGGGCTTTGGGTATTGTATTCCACAGACATTGGAGTGCCAGCCACGAGAAACTGGTATCTGACAGCTTGATGCTCAGTCCAGGATCCTCCGCTCTCTGCCAGTTCCGTGAGTGCGCGGCGAATCCCTGGCAGTCTCATGTCGATCAATTCGGTGCGGCCCGTCAGACTTCGGGCCCAAAGACCAACATTGCAATCAAACTCCCCGACCATAATGAGCGTAGGAAACGTTTCCGCACTGGCGTACGGGAAGAGCTCGGAAAAGAGTGGGAGATTCTCGTTGACCAGTTTTTTACAGTCATCAATAATGAGACCGTTGAAAGGACAGCTAACGGGAAAGTACATTTGGATACGCCGGGTAAACGAGAGGATAGACAAACGAGTGAAGGGGCTGGGATGATTTCGCAAAGATAGGTGCTGGTCTAGCTACGTACTTCATAGGCGGATCCTTGTGCCATGTCCACTTACAACAGCATGGTTTTAACAACCCAGGTGCCTCCAATGTCAGGTGGATCACGGTCTATGAGAACTACGCTGATGTCATGATATAGCGCTGTCACTCGCATTTTACAACTGTCAACTGTTTGTTGATTGAGTTGGTGTTGAGAGTGATTCAGTGGCCCTGCAAAGCTGTTGGTCCTGAACTACACTAGAAATTGCCCCCCGGCTGTTAGTCCAGGGTAGTTGGAAGTTGGACGTCCAGCAGCACTTCAATGTCTCGCTGTTGAGTTGGTGTTGTTATTATGAATAAGGGAAAGGAACATATACTACTGGGCCGTGAATGTGCGCTGGTTTATTAAATTCTGTGTGCTCCTTTGAGCTGTATGAGATCATTAGAGTCGTGTTCAAACGGCTTCGAGCTACCCACCCGAAACTCGCGCCGAAGCAACCAGGGTTGAGGACAACTAAGAACCACGAGACGTTACATTCCACAAATGCAGGACGAGACAAGCCCACATCCCAGGGGTCAAGGATGTCTGCAATCCCTAACATGGGTACTGTGAGAACCGCGACTGCCCATGACTATCCGACCTAACTTACACAATATGGTAGGGGCCGAGACCGCTGGTAGATAGTTGAGAAACATGCCTACCTAGACAGACAGGATATGCATTGGTTTTAATTCCAAATGTTAGATGCAAGTACTGGGTAAGTTTGAAAGCAATTGGGGAATTGGAATAGCTGAATAAGAACATCGGTTGGCGGATCCCGGCCCAGGATCTGTCACAACAGCAAGCCACCCCTCCCTGAAGCAAACATCTCACACCCTCCTTATCAGAAGCTGCCAGGAACATGCACAGAACCACAGAATCAGCCCCTCCCGACAATGCATCATCAGACTCTGTCAGTCTCTCTTGTGGCACGACAAGGCAATAGACGGTGAAATGGGCGACTAGACCGAATGGGCGACTGGACCGAAGCAATGCGGCAGTACCCAGGGCAGCGGCAAGAAGCCGGAACAAGCCGAATTCTAGGATCGGCCAAACAGCATCTGGATCCCGAGCGCTTGGGGCAATGTTGACGTAACTGGTCCAGAACCCCTGGCCTCTTGAATGTTGAGCCATTGTTGGCTTGACGAGTCTTGCATTATGCCGAGTAAAGAGTCAAGTAACGAAACCGATGATTGCGTCTCATGAGTCTATAATTCATGTTGTTTTGAAGATGCATTGTAGCTCTCAGAAGCACTGCAGCTCTCAGAAGCACATGCTACTTCTGGCCACCACCATGATGGATGATGAATGATGGATGATGGATGATGGCATTTGCACATGCTAGCGACCTACCCCAGATTGTGTGTACGTGCCTACTGGTCCAAGAATACCTGGCCAATACCCAGCTTCTACTCCCAGAGCCGAACTCCCGCCGCCATTCGGTGCCACTGGAGTCATGACATCTGTGTCCTCGGTTCCGGTCTCTAACAAGTCCTAACCTCGTCCCCTTTTGGCTATAAAATCCCGAGCTCCGACGAGAGCCCCATGAGCATCAGCGAGCCTCTGAAAGGGTTTCAGTCAAAGGAGCAGATAATATCTGCCAGATGAAGCAAGTCCTCGGATATCCTCTTCTCTCTCAATATAGACAAGAGTCACGAGCACCTGACGCACGCAGAACCGTGGGACTATAGAAGAGTTCCCTTCTGGTCTGCTTCTAAAGCGACACCCACTGACGAGCCAATTGTCGGTCACTTAATTGTCAAAAACAGGCCCCTCTAGCGCACCAGAACCGGCATCATACTGTTCATACACCCCGGCACCGGCACGTCGCCCCCACCTCACCACCGGCTCTTTTGCTCTTGCAGCTGGGAAGGAAACGGCGAAAAGCAGCTTTAGTCGCCGGTTGCCCCATAACCTTCTCTCCGTGAACTCTCAAAAAGGCTTTCCTCTATCCTCCTTCGTCCCCCCCTCGCGGCTCGACAGCTCAATTCTTCACCGGCCGCCTTTAGCTCCCCATCATGTCGGCCCCAAGACCTGTCTCGCGCTGCGTCCAGCGCAGCTCGCGTGTGCTTTCTCGTTCGCAGTTGCGGCACGCCAGGTCCAGCTTCTGTCCCGCAGCAGCCTCCGCCAGATCCCCCATCTCGAGGAGGAATACTGCTGCATGGCCCGTCATGAGGATACCAATGGCCTCCAGGGCCTTCAGCACCACATCCCGCCTTCGAAACTCTGACGAGGACGACTTTGATCCCGCGAGCGTCGACCGTGAGGCTGACGAGGTTGACGTCTGTATCGTCGGCGCCGGGCCCGCGGGGCTCAGCGCTGCTATCCGCCTCAAGCAGCTTGCCAACGAGGCCGGCAACGAGGACTTCCGTGTGCTCGTCCTCGAAAAGGCGGGCGATCTTGGCGCCCATATCCTCTCTGGGGCTGTCATCCAGCCCACTGCCATCAACGAGCTTATCCCCGACTGGCTCGACGAGAACAACCCCAATCGTTTCGAGCACGCGACTCCTGCCGGCGCCGACCGTATGCGCTTCCTTACCAAGACTTCCGCCATTCCGATTCCCGCGCCCCCTCAGATGAGCAACCACGGAAACTATATCGTCAGCTTGAACCAATTCGTCAAGTGGCTAGGCGAGCGTGCCGAGGAGGTTGGTGTTGAGGTCTACCCTGGCTTCGCTGCCTCTGAAGTTGTCTACGGTCCCGGTGGTGCAGTCAAGGGCGTCGCCACCAACGATCTCGGCATTGGTCGTGACGGCAAGCCTAAGGAGACGTTCGAGCGCGGCATGGAGTTCCACGCCAGGGTTACCATGTTTGGTGAAGGCTGCCACGGAAGCTTGAGCAAGCAGGTCATCAACAAATTTGACTTGCGCAGGGACAGCCAGCATCAGACGTACGGACTCGGCGTCAAGGAGGTCTGGGAGATTGACCCCGCCAAGTTCGAGAAGGGACTGGTTGTGCACTCGATGGGTTATCCTCTGCCCAAGGATGTGTATGGTGGCTCTTTCATGTATCACTTTGGTGACAACCTCGTCCAGATTGGTCTCGTCGTGTCGCTTGACTACCAGAATCCCTGGCTCTCGCCTTACCAGGAATTCCAGAAGCTCAAGCTTCACCCGCTCTTCCGCAATGTCCTCGAAGGTGGCAAGTGTATCTCGTACGGCGCGCGTGCTCTCATCGAGGGGGGCTTCCAGTCTATTCCCAAGGTCGCTTTCCCCGGTGGTGCCCTCATTGGTGACTCGGCTGGTTTCGTCAACGTTCCCAAGGTCAAGGGCACCCACAATGCCATGAAGTCGGGCATGCTCGCTGCCGAGGCCGCATGGGCCGCCCTCCGCGAGAAGACCGACGACGGCACCGTCTTCCTCTACGACTACGAGAACAACCTGCGAGAGTCTTCTATCTGGAAGGAGCTCAAGGAAGTACGCAACATGCGACCGTCCTTTCACACCCCCCTCGGTCTCTACGGCGGTATCATGTACTCCGGCCTCGAGGCCTACTTCCTCAAGGGCCGCGTCCCCTGGACCTTTAAGCACAAGACCCCCGACCACGCCGCTACTCTCCCCGCCGACAAGGTCCCCAAGATCGAGTACGAGAAACCTGACGGCAAGATTACCTTTGACATCCTGACGAGCGTCTCCCGCACGGGAACAAACCACGAGGAGGACCAGCCTGTCCATCTGCAGGTCAAGGACTGGGACGCCCACACCGAAAAGACATACCCGCCCTTCAAGGGCCTCGAGAACCGCTTCTGCCCGGCTGGCGTGTACGAGTACGTCGAGGATGAGTCCAAGCCTCACGGCGTGCGGTTCCAGATCAACGCCCAAAAGTGAGTAAACCCCATCCCTTCAAGCGCCCCGTCTCGTCCTAAGAGATGGGAGAACGCATATCATGACGATAATCTCATTACTGACGCAACCTCCAACAGCTGCATTCACTGCAAGACGTGCGACATCAAGGCTCCTCACCAGGATATCAACTGGCAGGTGCCGCAAGGAGGCGAGGGCCCCAAGTATTACATGACTTGAGGAGTTGAACCAGGTCTTTTGTGTGTTTTTGTGCGTTTACTTTGTATGATACCTGATTTATATACCTGAATGCATACTCGGCGTGCATGGTGGAAGCAACTTTGGCATGAGGCCACGTGCAAGAGAAGGGAGGGTTCTTATTTGGTGTACATCGGAGTCGGCGAGTAGGTGGGCTTCAGAACATGATCTCAACATGGGAGAAAAGTTAGACACTGGACGTCATTGATCTGCGACAACATGACATGTAATGCCATCTACTGTAGTGGTTTTTTTGGGGGCCATGTTTCCTTTGAACCGATAGGCAAAAATGAACGTATCGGAGCCGCATGGGTTCTGGCGCATATGCGAGCAGATGGAGATGGTTTGAGATCTAGAACCCCGAACAGGTGGAGAGCATCGTGGTCCTTGCTAGGTCCTTGCCATGGTGGCACGAACGAACACCCAAACCGAGGCTGAGCCATGCATTCGCAACGGCATCTCGTGGCTACGCTATCCCAGCATCATTACGTGTGCGACAACAAGCGTTACAGACGGACATGGAGTTACAGATACTCTGTACAGTACGGAGTAGCATTCGGTTCATGCCTTAATGTCAGCCTCATCTGCGGTTGTCCTTTGCCAAGGGCCTACGGAGTACACTACGGAGTACGCTACGATACAAAACAATTTCTTCCAAGCGAGGTCGGGACCTGGAAGTCATGGCCTTGATCGAGCTTTGCGTGTGGGGAGTCGCTCAAGACCCATTAAGAATTCAAGATTGCCCTGGAATAAGAGGCTGGCAGGACAGGGAGACCCTGGCAGAATCCTAGGGAGTTCTCCAGTGAGGCCGGGTTCATGAGGGATCTTTGCTTGATAAAATCATGTCGGGCGTCCAACGGAGGCAGAGAGTGGATTCAAGCAAAGGCAAGAAGACAGCCAAGGTTGCGGAGCCAGAAAATTGTTAGTGAGGTACTTCTGTCAGCAGCCCCCCATGTCGGCTGCGTTCTCGTAAGAGGTAACTGTACTTGGCGATCTTGGGACAATCGAAATTTTCGCGTCACCACTCGGCGCCAAATTGGCCGCGACAGCCCGACGGAAACGTGTCCTCAACGCAAACCAGGCCGGACTTCATGCAAATATTTGACAACCGCAGTCCTCAATATCCGTCGTGATTACTCTTGCATTAAGTGAGCGATGCGAGAGCATATGCGGCAATAGAAGCAAAGAATAAAGCAAAGGGAAAGCGTCAAAAAGCCTGCCTGACGCGAGTCTCAATGACGGCCGCTCATGGAGCCCTTGTACTGGGTACGTGATGCAAACAGCCAGTCAGCGGCCGCACAGGACCAGCCTCCCTTGCGTCGCGACGGGACTCATACCGACCGGTTTCTGGTTGGTTGCAGTTGAATGACTCACAAAGTGGGCAGGCGGCTGGGGCCACAAGGGCAAGAAAGGAAAAAAGGAAAAAACCCACAGCCTGTTGTTGCCGCCTGAACGAGAAAAACTCTGGGTGCGTGGTGTGTGGCCGCTCGAGCGTCTTGCTTTGACTGCAGATTAAATTGAAGCGATGCGACAAGCCGTCTGCTGCTCGCTCACTCACTCTGGCTCATGATGTGCGTGACCTGTGATGAGACGCTCGCGAGACGGACGTTGCAAAACGAGCGCGCGCCCGCATGGTCTTTCAACGAGATGGGAGACGACGCGTCGAGGGGGCACCAGGACTGGGAGAAATATCAGCAAAGGGGGCAGAGCGTGTTTCAGGGTGTCCTTGTCATGTTGGTGGTTGGCAACGGTTGGTGGTTGGGAGACAAGAGTCCCACGAGGGGCGAGGAAAGGGTTTGACAGGGCCGAGGGTGGCTGGAACTTGAAAGAGTGGGTGCGCGCTCCGACGACGGGGGTACGCGATTGGGACGACGAGGGGGATTTGGACGGTGCCAACCAGAAGAGCAAGAGGATGAGAGGGGCGAGTCGCCGAGCCGTGAGAGCCTGAGATGAGGGAGTGAAAAAGCCAAAAGGCAACCAACCAAGCCCGGCGGCCTGGCCCCCGGTCCATAATTTCCAGTCCGTCCCCGTGGCCCACAGGGCATTTGAGGCTCCATGGATAGCCGCTGTGACGCTCTCGCCGCCGCTGGAGTGCGTGCTGCCCGTCCAAGTCCGGCTTGAGTCAAGCCACTCCAGGTCAAGCCAGGCTGTTTTTGCCGCTGAGGGTCTTCGTTGCCCGCCTTTCCCCCCTTCGTGATCGCTCCAGTCGGTGCTTATCGTCGGTTTCGTCCGTCACGAGTCGGTCGATACCGGTTCTTATTCTCGTTCGTTTGTCGTTGTCGCAGTCGTCTTCGCCGTCGATTCTTTTTGTCGCTTCCATCTTAGCCATCTCTCAGTGTCGTCGACGTGCTGTTAAGGCTCTCGTCGCTGCGTTCTCAACGCGCAGGTTGGTGCGAGGTTTTGTGGGTTGTTGGAGAGGAAGAAGAGGGAGGAAGGAGAGGAGAAAGTCCAGGGGGGGAAGATGACGACAGCAGAAGCAGGCTGGCCACGCTTCATGTGCTTGCCTGTATCTCGCCATTTCGGTTCAGCCACTGGGCAGCCAGCGCTGGGCTCCCTGGCCTCCCTGGTAGTGGCGATCCCAAGCTTCTTGGGGGCTCTCAATTCCTGTGCGCCAGAGTCTGCAGCGGCTCGCAGCGCCTGAACGCACTACAAAAGAGAGCCGAGGCTCGTGTGCTCCACTGTAGTTCCAAGTACCAAGTACCTTGACTTTAGCTCTGTTACAGCGTCACTTCAGGGGCTCAAGGCTCGGGCTGGGGTGTGCAGGTGGAAAAAAAGGAGATAAAATCAGCGTCGCAACAGCGTGTGATTGGCCACATCAGCTTTAGCGCATGCGCTAGTGCCCGCCAAGCCTGCCAGCGGCGACGCCACTGGCAGTGTTGTTGCCTGGGGTGTCCTGCCTGAGCGGCCTTTGGCCAAAATTATAAGAAGCCAGCCCTCCCCTCGCCCGCCTGTTTCGAAAGAACTGCGCCGAAATCCCGACCGACGGCCTTACGTACCAACCACTTACGTCTGGCCTTTCTTCTAATATCTGCTCCCCCACGACGTCACACCCCACACCACACCAAAATCTTATCGGACAATTATCTTGCCCATCTCTCAGCCTTGAACCTCTGGATCCAAGACGCCTCGGTGCATCTCGTCTCCAGATACACGCAAGACTCACTCCCTTATCCCATTTGTGTCCTCTCTCTCCGTCTCACCGTCGCGTTCTTGCCCTAGTGCAGACGCGATCTCGCTCTCTCTAGTTTGGGACGAAGGATCCTGGTGCCGACACCATCTGCGACCAGGCAAAAAGAACTGGAATACGTTCCTTGTCCTCTCGCTCCTTGCGCGCAATCAACCTCGTTGACACCGACGACGAAGATCGGAAGAAAGCAATCACCGCCGCAACCGTCGCCGTCGCCGTTACTATCGAGTTGCTTCGCGCTGTTGTAGACAACAATAAAAAAGAAGTTGCTGTGAAGTGAAAGAAGCCTGTGGTCTTCTGAGTCCTGGTTGTTGCGAGAACATCATCGCGACACCCGTCAAACAAATCGATCGACTCGTTTCCGTCATCTTCCACCTCGTTCTGCATTGAGCCTTTGCGTTCGACGCCTTTCGAGGACAAACATAATTGCCTGGGCAGCTTTCTTGTAGGGGACACATTCATTTGTTTCTCTCCCGCGATTGGTAGGTTGCCCCTCTTTGATTCACTGCACTGCCCCCTTTCCCCACCTATAAAAGCACCATTTCTTCTCCCTTTGCCCAACTTCCCTCCTTCATCGCACACCGCGCTCCCTTTTGTGCCCGTCGTTATCTTCATCGCCGCACCGCTCTACCTCAGTGGGTAGGGTACACGCTGCTTATTCCAGCGTGCGATGCTAATTCGATCGTTGTTCAGATCTGTTCAGCGATTTTAAGAACCGTTGACATCTCTCGATACCGACTCCAATCATGGAAGGCATCCAGACACACCCGTCGAACGCGGCGCAAGCCAAGGCCTTCACTGCGCCTGGATCGCTGTCGTTTCCTGGGGCAACCAACGAGCTGACACCACCGCCACTTGGTAACGGTGATGCTGCTGCTCAGAGGCCTGCGCCCAACGGTCAGCAGGCGGCAAATGGAAACGGGGTGACTCCTGCGACTCCTGCCGCGACGCCTGCTGCCACTCAAGGGCCCAGTGGAATTACTCCTACTCTACAGTATGTATCCTCCTGAGTGACCTTTATATGCTCAGTGAGGCTTATCTGGCAAACTCTAAAGGAACATTGTGGCTACAGTCAACCTTGACTGCCGCTTGGACCTCAAGACCATCGCCCTGCATGCGCGAAATGCAGAGTATAACCCTAAGGTACATTAGGCTGTCTGTTTGCATTAAGTTGCGGCATTTGGCTAACTGGAACAGCGTTTCGCCGCTGTCATCATGCGAATTCGTGAGCCCAAGACGACCGCCTTGATCTTCGCCTCTGGCAAGATGGTCGTCACTGGTGCTAAGTCGGAAGATGACTCGAAGCTCGCGTCAAGGAAATATGCCCGTATTATCCAGAAGCTTGGCTTCAACGCCAAGTTCACCGACTTCAAGATCCAGAACATTGTCGGCTCCTGCGACATCAAGTTCCCCATCCGGCTCGAGGGCCTGGCATCCCGCCATCACAATTTCAGTTCCTACGAACCCGAGTTGTTCCCTGGTCTCATCTACCGCATGATTAAACCTAAGATTGTGCTCCTCATCTTTGTCAGCGGCAAGATCGTTTTGACAGGTGCTAAGGTCCGAGAGGAGATTTATCAGGCTTTCGAGATGATTTACCCTGTGTTGCAAGGTTTGTTTTGCATTTACGGTTCAACTTTGCATACGCTAACTTCAACATTACAGATTTCCGCAAGGTCTAATGCATCATCTTGTGCTCGAGGTGTAATCACCTCGAGTCACCACTTTACCGACGTGTATGATTAGACAACCCGTCACGATACCACGATTGCTTTTTTTCCATCGCTTCTTGTTCTGTCTGGTGTCAAACCCCTGACTGCATCAAGGAGCTGCTTTTGTATCATTTTTGAATTGTTTTCCTGCATTGCATCGGCGTTGGCGAGGAGGGTCAGGAAGGGGATTTTTACGAGGGATTTCGGTTCAGGGGGGAAAAGATAAGATTACTCATCCCGCGACACGTCATAGATTGCTCGCGCCGACCCTACGGCGCATGCGCTCAGTTGATTTGAGCGCCTATAATTACCTCTAAGGGACACGTTCAGTGAGGAGCGAAGAGGAAGCGAAGTCGAGCAGAGATGCAACAATGGGCCTCGGGGGCCAAAGAAACAAATACGAACTTGGTCACAGGTTCGTGAAAACAAAAGGAGAGAAATGCCACGGCCTTGGCCGCTGGTGAAATCATCCATCCAGTGGTTGACTGATGGACTGAACACGGTTGCGAGGTAACTCCTCCAAGAGACAAGGACTTCTTTGCTCCGTAGTTAGATATGAATCAAACTCGAAGTTCTCTCTTCAACTGATGTGTCTTTCTGTGTTTTTGTGTGCTCATCTTCCCGACGTACGTGTACAAATATCCTTTGCTCACGTGCCCAGCCAATGGCGCTGGCCTTAAATATCAGGACCTAGAGTCTAGCCCCGATCCTCGGCAGAGCTAACCTCCCCACAGCCGATTTATGTGCCGTTGTAGTGCCCTTCCAACGCCTCCCCATCGGCCATCGCCGTGATCGGGGTGTGGGAACAGGAAAAGTCTTCGCCTTTCATCGGCCCATCTTGACCTCCTCGTGAATGTCTTTGTAGATAAATGGTTGTTCTCTTGCCAAAGCGAGCCTGTCGTTCTCCATTGACGCATTGACGCGTAGATCGCCCTCGTCTGTCGCAATGGACCGCGCTCCCTCCTCCATCCTCATCGTGGGCTCCGGTGTCTTCGGCCTCGGCACCGCCTATGCACTCGCCCAGCGACCATTCTATTCCAACACTTCCATTACCCTCGTGGATGATTGTGCAGGTCAATTCCCTCCACAGGATGCCGCCAGCATAGACTCGTCTCGGATTGTCCGCGCGGACTACTCAGACCCTTACTATGCCGCGCTTGCCGCCGAGGCGCAGGAACAATGGCGACAGCAGGGTGACGATGAGGTTGGTAGCCAAGGTCGGTATTCCGAGTCGGGGTTTGTCCTATGCGCAAACCACCCGCCAAAGAACTTGAACCTAAAGAAGTCGGGTATGGACTACACCAAGGAAAGCTGGAAGAATGTCGAGTCCATTGCGCAGAGGACGGGATTGCCCATGGACAAGATCAAGAGGCTGGAGAGCACAAAGGCCCTGCAGGAGGAGCTCGGCACAGATGGCTATCCTGGTGACTGGGGCTACCTCAATGGCAACTCTGGCTGGGCCGACGCTGGAAAGGGCATGGAGTGGCTTTACAAGAAGGCCAAGGCGACGGAACGGATCCAGTTCGTTGACGCGAAGGTGACAGAGCTTGTGACGGAGGGCGACCGGGTTATCGGCGCGAAGTTGAGTGACTCCAAGGTTCTTAAGGCCGAGGTAGTCATGGTGGCTGCGGGCGCTTGGTCGGGCTCGCTCGTCGATCTGCGAGGCAGGACAGAAGCCACTGGACATGCGGTTGTGTATATGGACATTACGGCGGAGGAGCAGAAGGCCTTGGACAACTACCCTGTGGTGTTGAACCTAAGCACTGGTCTGTTTGCCATCCCTCCGCAGAACCAAATCCTCAAGATCGCCCGGCATACTTTCGGGTATATCAACCCCGTAAAGATCACCCACGCTCTGCCTCCGTCGCCGACGGACAAGCGAGAGCCCTTCCTGGCATCTCAGCCGTACACCTCCCGCAACGACGCCTCGAACCCTCTGCCCGCCGAGGCTGACCGAGATCTGCGCCGCGCACTCAAGGACCTCCTCCCGGTCCGCGGCCTAGAAAACCGGCCGTGGAAGGAAGCCCGCATCTGCTGGTACTCCGATACGCGAGACGGCGAGTGGCTCATCGATTATCACCCCGGCTGGAAGGGCCTCTTTGTTGCGACGGGAGATAGCGGACACGGATACAAGTTCCTCCCTAACTTGGGCGACAAGATCGTGGACGTCTTGCAGGGACAGGGCGGCAAGCTTGGTGGGAAGTGGCGGTGGAAGGAGATGAAGAACGATGATGTTGGACGGGAGACGGGTGGCGTTTATAAGGGACTCATCACAGAGGATGGTAGTCGCGGTGGTCGGCCCCTGGTATTGTGCGATGAGCTGGCCAAGGGGCGGGCTCAGATTGGGGAGCCAAAGGCTAAGCTATGATAGAACATTAGATGGCCTGGATCATTTAGAGGATACGAAAATGAAGCGTTTAGTACAAGATATAGACTACGTACCTACCTATCACATTATCAAACGTCTCAAATGTGATCTGATGCAGGGTAGGCTTTGAGCATATGCCTCTAGCGGATGTTATGCAACAACCAGCTATGTGATCGGCGCCGCAATTGCGACAACTCCCACGCACCTCCCTCTCACCCTTGCATGTACAAAATCCAGGCCATGCTTTGGTTTCAACTAGACGCGACGCGAATTTAACCATGTCTGCCGGCAAGGGCCTCTCCGAGTTCCCCGACTTGGAAGCCAAGCTCCAGAAACCGACCAAGCAATCCGCGTTCGAGAAACAAAAAGCCGAGGCCGAGGCCAAACGACAGCGAGAAGCCGCCGAAACCGCCGCCGTTTATAACGAATTTGTCAAGAGCTTCGACCGCGATGATGATTTCGATGGCCATGGTGCGCTCAGCTCTTCAGCGCCTTCGCATCCGCGACCTGGGTTCGGAGGCCCGCCGCCCCCCTCCGGACCCGGAAGGCGACATTTTGGAACGTCAGCGCTGAAGAGCGGACCAGGAAGCTTAGGTCCGCCGCCGAACTCGTTTGGGAAGAAGCGGTCGTTCCAGGATTTTGCACGGGCGCCTCGGGAGAAGGGTGTCTTGGGTTTCGAAGAGGGTGGTGCAAGTGGAGGGTCGCTATCCGCATCCAGGGCCTTCAATACCAGCGATGACGAAGATATGGACGAGGGGACCAACCGAGCCGAAGAAAGGGCTATAGCGAAGCCCACCCTCCGACTGTCCAACATACCCCCTGGGACTTCACCAGCTACGATCAAGGCGCTGATCCCCGAGAATCTCACAGTCGAGAACGTCAAGATTGTGCCGCCAGTTGGGCCTGGGAGCTCCGAGCGAAAGCATGCCGTCTCTATCGTGACTTTATCTCAGGATACACCCGCGAACGAGATCGATGCTGCCGTCAATGCCCTCCAGAACCGCTATCTGGGATACGGATACTATTTATCTCTACACCGGCATCTCTCATCAGCTGTTGCGAGCTCGGTTGTCCTGCCCAGTATTGGATCTTCATCATCGGCTTCACAGCCTTTCGGGGCGAAACCCGTTGAACAACCGTCAGCGCCGCACAATGCGCCAGCACAGCACGGTTTCCATCGGGGATTTGCGCCTCCCACTTCATACGGCCCTCCAGGGGCTGGAGTCAACCGGGCTAATCTTCTGCACGTGCCGGTGAAGCCGCCATCAGACGTGCGGACTATTCAACTAATCAGCAAGATCATCGAGGGAGTACTCGAGCATGGCCCAGAGTTCGAGGCATTGCTTATGTCGCGGCCCGAGGTCCAGCGGGAAGAGAAATGGGCATGGATATGGGATGCGAGGAGCCAGGGCGGTATATGGTATCGATGGAGATTATGGGAGGTTGTGACGGGATCTCAGCAATCACAAAAAAAGGGAAAATACGTCCCCCTTTTCGACGGCGCGCACGCATGGAAGGCCCCGGAGAAGAACCTCAGCTTCGAGTACACAATAAAACTTGACGAGTTTGTGTCCGACTCGGAGTACAACTCATCAGACGAGGAGGACTTTGACGACGAGAACAAACGGGAAAACCCAGATGGCGAATCGGAAACCACGTTTCTCAACCCACTTGAGAAGGCCAAGCTCACCCACCTTCTGGCACGATTACCGACATCAATGTCCAGGCTGAGAAAAGGCGATGTTGCAAGAGTGACGACCTTTGCGATGACACATGCCAGTCGTGGAGTCGACGAGGTTGTGGACATGATTGTGTCCAACGTCGAGAAGACGTTTGCTTTTACAGGAGCAAATCCGGACAAGAAGCCAGATGCCAAGGAAATGCAACCAGGTGCACAGGAAGAGACGACTGGCAATGAGGGTCCTGATATCAGTGCTGCCAGTCTCGTAGGCCTGTACGTCGTCAGCGATATCCTGTCTTCCTCATCGACCAGTGGTGTACGACACGCCTGGCGATTCCGGCAGCTCTTTGAGACGGCACTCAAAGATCGCAAGACATTTGAATCGCTGGGTCTCATGGCTGAGAGGCTCAAATGGGGACGCTTACGCGCTGAGAAGTGGAAGCGCAGCATCCATTTGGTCCTCAACTTGTGGGACGGCTGGTGCGTGTTCCCAGCTGAGAGCCAGGAGCTGTTTGTGCGCAGTTTCGAGAATCCTCCATCATTGGCTACCGGCGACAAGGAGGATACCGAAGAGAAGAAGGGCAGGTGGAAGACGGTAGAGGTATCACAAGACGGAAGTGAGCATAAGCTACCGGTTTCTGCTGAAGAAGCAGACATTCCCGGTGAACCGATCGACGATGATGATGTTGCTGGAGAGCCAGTGGAAGATGACGATATCGAGGGAGAGCCGATTGATGAGGATGATGTTGAAGGCGAGCCTATAGATGAAGATGATGTGGCAGGCGGGCCGATGGATGAGGACGAGGCAGTGGGAACGGAGCCGCCGCCGCCGCCTCTTGAGCCAACTGTTATTGAGGAGCAGAATGCCAAAGAGGAGCCATCTCGAATTGGACCGCCTAGAAAGCGGATGCGGGCCGTGGATATGTTTGCGGATTCTGATGATTCGGATAAAGGCGCCTAGAAGGTAGATGTGTCACGATTGAGTATTGTTACAAAATTATGAAGATTAATGTAACACCACGTAAGCAACTTGTCTTATGAATGAAACTGTCTTGCGTCCTGCACTAAGGGTCTCATACTTTCGACCCTGATAGGTATTCGTCCTGTGGCCCGGGTACCAATAACGTCGAGCACGGTTGATCTTGTCGTGAGATGGCTCAATTCATCGGTGCGAGTCCAAAGTCAGACCAAACAGTTTGGTGGTTAATTTAGTTGGTGAGTGATGTCAGAGTCATTCCAGGTCGCCTTCAAATCCAGGGATTGCTGGGCGGGACAGGAACGTTCCTGTTCCTATAAAGCCTTGGAGAGTTCGTGTGAGGCTGTCGATTATCAGCGCACTAATACATTGGTTACCTATTCTGCTGTAGCGGAGGTGGTTATCTTTGGCTTGTTCTATGCCCCAAGGAGGAAAAAGTTCCCTGTTCGCTTAACGTCAAGGAAGATAAAGCTTAGTGCGGCACGGCGGGGACCTCTTGGATGTGGATCCATGGATATCTCAACTGGAAAGTTTTCCCAAGAAGGGATTTTCCTCTTTAGTCAAGACTCGATGGTTCCGAGAAGGAAGGTATCCACGAAGGAACAGACTGCTCGCCGGAGACGATGCTGCTTAAGAAGAAGACGCACGGACAAAAATATATCGGCCATAAAAGCTGCCGAGGGAGGAGATGAGATAAGATGGGCTATGATCTCACGGGAGGAATACAAGGATGGAGGGGAAATGGGACGGAGATGTGAGCTAAAGCGTTGGGCACCTACTAGAGCCTTGCTTACAAGGAGAAGCATTGTCGTTAGTCCAGCTGACGTTGGCGATGGTTTGGTTGGTGATGTTTCACGGGATGGACAAGCTGTCCCACGGATAAAGTGGATCAAGTGGTCGGCTCATGGATCACGCCTAAGTTCCCTGAACATACGGACCGTGCCTCTTTCCGCTTGCTGGAATCTCTATAGGACTGGATTACGTGAATGAGGCAAAGAGGATGAGCAATTCGTACAATTTGGGAGGCTCCAGTAGTCGGGTGCATGTGCTTCGGCTCGCGGGTGGTGTTGATGCACCCGGGGCTTGAGCCAATGGAAACTTGCTCACTCGGCCGGGTTGATGGAGACGTGCGGTTCCATGGTGGAGAGGAGAGAAGCGGGAAAAGAAGGCCAAAAACATAAAAGCAAAAAGAGAGTTTCTTTATCCGTACCTTTGGAGCAAACGTGACATCTTGGACCCTTCTGCTTAGCATGTGCCTCGTGCTTATTTCGAGTTGCTAAAGAATGAGGCGAGGCCGGCCGCTCGACGGAACAAGATCACCCGATGCCCGGCCGACGCTGGCTCCGTGTCGGCGGCGGGCCGGAGTTTGGGCTACCCGTTGTAGGAAACGGGGCCGGGCTGGGCTTCGAGGGAACGCTGGCGCTGGCGCTGTGACACCCATTGGCAATCGCGCAAAGCCCATAGTTGACTTTTCTATCGCTCACCTGTATTATCTATTCCCGAGTCCAGCAGAGTCTTGATATCGTACGAAAACAAGCCCATTATCATGACTCGGCCCGGAGTCGCTGGTGTCCCGTGTCGTGAAGGGGAGTGGCCAGCTGGGGTTATTTAGGTATTTAGGCGCCTCTTGGGGCACGCTTGCTAGGTGCTGCAGCCCCCGCATGGTGGGGGGCAGCACCTTCCCTCGGGCTCGTTCACGCTCATGGGCGCGGGCTGCTGACTTGGGTCCCTGGCCTGGCCTGGGCCTGGATCGCACCTGCTTTACTTTCTGCTTTCATCTAACAACCACCAACTCCAAAGAAAAAGAGCCATTTTCAAACCTCAAACTCCAGATCACTTCCATCTTCCGTGTCCAGTCATCTTTCAATTCTGTGCGCTTGCGCCTTTATGAATTTTGGCATCATATACCTTTTCTCCAACTCTCCATCTCGACCATCGTCGCCGCACCCGTCAAATTCCACCACGACCGCAGAGCTCGGGGCTGGTCTCCCATTGCCCGCTACTCGTTGCGCAAAGTTTCGAATCCCTCGCTTCCCCTCGAGTACGGCCGAGATATTGACGTAACCTCATCTGAATCCCACTGCCTTCATGTCGACACGAGAGGGAAGCGCGCTTCCTCTATAGGCTTCAAGTGCGGCTCTGAGCCCGGACACAATCATTAAAGCCGCCCGTCTTGCTCCACCTCTTGTCATCCGTCGCACAGGTCTCCCGACCACGATCTCACCATGCCTCTCATCAATGGCCAGAAGATGGCCTGGTACGTCTTTTTCTCGCGCAGTCCGCATATATGATGGGCTTTAACGAGCCTGCCTCTGCGGATCCTTGACTGACTTTCGACGTGATAGCGAACCGTGTATTCGTGGCCATCGCTCAACCAAATGTACACACGCCAACGAGCGATTGATGGTGCCTGTACGCAAACCGGGCCGACCTCTTAGCTCCTGTCCTCACCCGGCGACTCGCCCGTGCTCTTGTGGGAGAGTCACAGCTGCAATTCCCAAGAAGCAGCAGTGTCACTGTGATTCCAACAACAGCGTCGAATCTCCTCCCTTCAAGCCCGAGAATGGCGACTCTACCAGCGAATCGACATCTCAAAGCCCTACTAGCAAGATAATAAGTTCGGGCTACCGAATACACAAGACAAACTCTAAGAATAGTGTCTCTGGTCGGAGACAATCCGTCGATCCCGCGGCGCTCCAGAGAATGGATCCTAATATGCTCAACATCATGCCTGTTTACGATGGCATGTCTCAAAAGCCGGCTGCACCTCTTCCTGACATGTCTCCTTACGGACCCATGGGCATGACCCCGGCTGAAGGTCCCTTTGGGCCGGCCATGTATACCGTGTTTCAACCACATATGCTACCTCCCATGATGAGCCCGGATGGTTCCGAGACGATGATGACTGGCCACCCCGTTCCAATGGCGAATGCACAAGTGCCGGAACAAACTGGTGAACCTACAACAAAAGTTGTCTCGTGCTGCGGTGGCAGTGGCAGCGCTGACGATGCTTATTCGGTCCCTACGACACTTCCTTCAGTGTCAAGTCCTCCGACCAAAGCCAAGCCTAAGAGCTGTTGTTCGTCTGGCATCAGCTCTCCTAAGCCTGATCAAAAGTCCGACACCATGCCTGCATCTGACGCATCGACTCCGAGTGGCATGATAATGACGCCCTTCGCGCCACCCATCATGATGCAAAACGGCATCTACGCTTACTATCCCCAGCCTACTGTCTTCACCTACCCGCCCCAGTATGGCTCATATATGCAGCCTCTACAACACGAGCAGTGGAGACAGGTTATGGCTTCGATGACGTTTGCTAGTCAAGCTGGCATGCCCTCGCCATACGGCACCGCGCCATACCCTCCCCCAGGAACTCCTCAAGCCCCTCAAGCTCAAGCTTCTCATTCAGTTACGGGTACATCTCACCAGTGCAGCTGTGGCGCCTCTTGTCAGTGTGTCGGCTGCGCGGCTCACCCATACAATGAAGCGACGCAGAACTACGTGCGATCTGCGTGTCAGAGCATGACGGATGATCATCAAAAGATACGGGCCCACGGGACTGATGGCTATACTCAGGTAGTTAACGGACACGGAAACACCGACATCCCAGCGACTAATGGTTCAAACGCAAATACGGCGACAGCTGTCGGACCTGTCGAAGGAACAGTATCGCCAGTCGCACCACAGACCCCGTCCGAGGCGGCCTCGGGGCTTAGTGAAGAGCAAACCTTGTCGGCCAACGACTTCTTCTTCGTCAGCTACGCATTCGATGACTCGTGCGCGGGTGAGCAGTCGAGCTGTCCTTGTGGCGACGATTGCCAATGCCTCGGCTGCGTGATCCATAGTCATCCTGAGATAGTGAGGGAAGCGGGTAGCTAAGCCTAAGATGAATATATGCTGGGGCATGGAAAGTTCATTTGGTGGGATTCCTAACTGGGGAAGCCGTAATATTTGTCAAAGGGGAAGACAAAGCTGTACAGGAATGTACAAGAAGCTCTCTATGAGCTGTTGGTTGGCAAGCTTGTGATTCAATGATACCCTAGACTTTTGGGATGATGAAGGACATCGTCGAGCGACTGGAAATGACAGAACAGCCTTGAACAAGAGGCCAGATAGAAGAAACACCACAAAACTCCTCTTTGTAACTACTGAGGTATTCCTTGGCCCCTCGTGCTTGTCCCTTTCTCCTTGTGTGCTATCCGTACCTAAGGTACCCGTACCTTGCGTGCAGCCCGTCTAGCGGGAGCGAACTAAAACATGGAAAGCGGGGCGCACTGTGCCATCCATACCTTCACCTCAAAATAAATCTTATCTTGAGAGCATCTTTGAACATCATTTATATCAACAGACTTGTCGTGAAGAGTTTATAACGAACGGCATTTTACCGACTTGAAAACGACTGCGACGCACCTGATTGACCGACACTGGAATGGAGCATCGAAGTCGGGTTCGCGAAAGGTCACCGCGTCGTGAACATGGTTCTCGCGACACACGGCACAGGGGAAGCGAAGATGGTGACACTCGCCGTCGAGAGGAACGCTCACGCTCTCGATCACCAGCTCACAAACGAACAAAGACATCATCGTCGCGTCATAACAGACACTCTACTGAGCCAAGCGGCCATCACTCATCGTCGAAGCATCGCTCATCCCATAGACATCGGGACCATGCAAGTCGCGCGGCTGAAGCACCGGTGAGCCTCCCGTTCAACGCAAGACCATTATCCAAGGCCGACTTGGATGCGTTTGAACCCCTCTTTGCCGACTACCTCAGCCTTCAGAAGCAAAAGGACATTGCGGAGATGAATGATCGTGAGGTCAGAGGAAGGTGGAAGAGTTTCATTGGGAAATGGAACCGAGGGGAGCTGGCGGAGGGATGGTACGATCCTGAGATGTTTGCTCGGATCGCGGCGGAAAATCCGGGCGCTCGTCGTGCTAGGTATCCTCCAGCGCCCAAAGAGGAACCTGAGAACGGTGACAGCAATGCGAGAAACGACGACAGCGAAGATGATGACGACTACGGCCCTATTCTTCCTACGTCAGACCGCGCGCGCCGCTCCGGCCCAGGAATCCCCACGCTTCAAGACCTCTCGCTCCGCTCGGAGCTCGCAGAAGAAGATAAGCAATCCTCCTTCGCCGATCTACGCACTGCGCGCAAAGTCGACCGCACTGTACAGCGGGAGCGCCTCGATGACCTGGTCCCGCGCGCTGAGCCCGGAACGCGCGAGCGCATGCTGGAGAAGCGCGCCGTCGTTGCGGACAAGATGCGATCGTTCCGCGACAAAAGCCCCGGCGCCATGGAGGTGGCCGACGAGAAAGAGCTGATGGGTGGCGGAGACTCGCTGGAGGAGTACAAGAAGGCTAAGGAAAGTGATCAGCGGCGCAAGACGGAGAGGGAGATACGAAGGGAGGAGATAGAGAGGGCTAAGAGGGAGGAAATGGAGGAGAAGAGGAGGGCGTGGAGGGAGAGGGAGGAAGGGACGGTGGGGATGTTGAGGGAGTTGGCGCGGCAGCGGTTTGGATAGAGGGCCTATCTCCTCTCAAGAGTTGAGGCTTTAAAGGGGCGCGTTATCTATGCTCGTTGCTCTGAGGCGGAGGAAGATGGACGTTGGGATGGCGCTGGCGTTCAAGAGGCGGGATTTTTGGCGCACTGTGGGAGCGCACATTCGGCCCACTCCGATCAAAACTCTTTCACGACATCAATCGGCCAGCAAAGAGCGACATATTGCCGTTGATATTGGACTTCGAGGTGGACCGCGGCCATAGACGCAAGACCCGACGTTCAAAATTTCCCCAGGAGCCAGGGCTTTCCGAGCCGTATCGCATACTCTCATCTCACATCGTTAAAAACTCACGACGAACTCGCCTCTCTGGTCTCACTCATCCTTTGATCACCTCTTGACAGTCGAGAAGTCACATAACCATGGCCAACGAAGTAGACTACGGCTTCGGCGGCCTCATGGACGACCCGGAGGACTACTACCCACCGACCCCTCCGCCCACATCTCAAGTCTTCACAATGCAGAGCGGCAAGCCCATAACGCTACACCTCGTCGGCGCTAGCCCCACGGAGGCTCACCATCTCTGGAACGGCGCAAAGATGATCGCCGACTTCTTCGAGGACGACCCCTCCCGCGTGCGCGACAAGGCCGTACTCGAGCTCGGCGCCGCCGCTGGCCTGCCTAGTCTCGTTGCTGCCATCCTCGGTGCGCGAAAGGTCGTTGTGACGGATTTTCCGGATCCGGATATCATCAGGATTATGCAGAAGAACATCGACGAGTGTGATGAGACGGTTGAGCCTCGGGGACGCATCGCCGATGTTGTGGATGCTGTTGGCTTTGTCTGGGGTGCTGATCCTATCCCGCTTCTCGCTCACCTCAACACGACCTCGGCACCACAGCAAGAACCTTCCAAGGAGCGCTTCGACGTTCTGATCTTAGCGGATCTGCTCTTCAGACACAGCGAGCACGGCGCCTTGGTCAAGACGATCCGGGAGACGATGCGGGTCTCGCGTGACAGTATTGCTTACGTCTTCTTCACGTCATACCGGCCGTGGAAGAAGGAGCTTGATGAGCGCTTCTTTGACGTTGCGCGCGAACAAGGCTTTGAGGTTGAGCAGATTGCTGAGCGGCGCCTGGACAAGCCGCTGTTTGAGAATGACCCTGGTGATTTGGAGGTACAGAAGACGGTGAGAGGGTTTACTGTGAGATGGTCTGCTGAGAAGTGCAAGTGAGGAGATGGGATTGGGGGAGAAAGAAGGATGGGTTTGATGGGGCGGAACGAAGACGGTTGAAGTGAGGTTGATACAAAGAACGGGTTACCGAAGAGAGGCGTATGAGCTCGTTTAATGAGTAACGATGATGATAACAAAAGCTGATGTGACATGAGCCTCACATCGCCGATACAAGCCGTTTCTCATACCCGTGAAGTCGAACTGCTACGTTACTTATTGCCAACCCCGGCTGAACTCAACCTCCACCGTGTGAGTGTGAGATGCAACAAGCCGTGAGCGTGCGACCGAGGTCTTCCCCACATCGTAAGGGCTATTGCATCCCGCTTGCCAGCACAAAAAGCCGTGCTCCCAAGCATCAAACGCTGCAAATATCCACGAAAACCTTTGAGGGCTACTCTTCCCAGAGCTCAAATCATTCTGGTCATAGCTCTATGTACATACTCCTTCGGCCGAGGAGCTGCAAGCCACAGATTTGCCCTATCA
>JAAVUK010000231.1:0-10785 GCA_014899095.1 Fusarium buxicola
TCGTAGCACGAAAGAGGCTGCCAGAGTGTTCTACAACCCCAACCCCAACCCCCCCATGGTTGAGTTACGACCGGATATCGCCAATTCCGCTCATTGCGCCGCTCCAGGGTAGGCGAGGCCAAGCGAGATGGCGCAGGTAATGAACTGCCACACTTTAGGGGCCGGCGCGCCTAGACAACTAGGCGGCTATACAATACAGCTGAGATATGGTGCAACAACAAAGTTGTAAGAATACAGATGGTTGAATAGCCCTGTCAGAGTACGAGCACGACTTGGACCCGGCGGTGGTAAATACTGGTAAGAGTTAAGGATGCCAGCTGATGGTGATACGCAGTAAGCAACCGCAGCACATGATCGGCATTTGATTATGACAACCAAGAGAGCTAGCTGACGGCTATTAAAAAATAAGGTACATGTAAAACCCAAAGGACGAGCGCCTAGCAGAAATACTCGGAGCTACAAGCGCCCGCTTCCGCTGCCATAGTACCGGACCGGAAATCCAGGCTGTCGGGGCACCCAGGACAAGGATACGAAAGACAGGTGTGGTGGCACGACGGGGGTGAACTACCGACACGGGAAGCAGTCTCATGTAGCTGTCATGAAAGATGAAGCCGGTGAAAGACTCAGAGAGAGCCTAGTTGCGTGCTCAACTTGCGGTGTATGGGCTTGATAGTAGACTCGCAATCGCGAATGATGTAGCTACGACAACGGAGGTGTTAGGCTGTGAGCTTACCCTATGCGTATATCTCTGCCTCTCCAGGAGGAGCTATTGATGCAAACGTCATGGCATCAGACCAGAGGTGCATCGACGCGGGAACTAGATGGCATAATGCCCCTGTCTAGCGACGGGAACTTGCGGCCCAGCAAGCATTCAGTAAAGGAGTTCATGGGACTCTGTGGATGTCAAAGGTCACAATGTGTTAGCGAGAGCTTGGCGAAGAATCTAGCGCTTCTTTGCCAAGGAGACAGCGAGGGAGCAAACTGTATCTGGTTATCGACAAGAAGACAATCTGGCGCCAAAAATAGGCCGGTCTGGCTGCTAAGCGCCGGAGGCTTGACAAATGGCAATGCATGGTTGCAGCGCTGGAGGGCCGAATCCTGCGGACTCTTGGCCCGCATCGCCCTCCAGAACGTGCGTCTGCGAGACCCAGGTTGGTGTATTAGCACCTTTGTCCCCATCTCCGTGTAGTGGTATGACCAAATATGGATGTTGGTTGAGACGAAGTGGAAGATATACAAGTACAGCAATTCTGCAGTGGGCGGATTTCCGTTTCTGGCCAAAAGGCGGGGGACTCAGCGCGGAACATGGAACGGTCCGGACGGGAGCGCCCCCATCCTACTCGTCGGGACGGGACCAACGCTCTCGGGTCAGAGAAGCTCCAAGCTTGGATATTGTCTGAGTCGGGGTCTTGTAAGGCATAATCATAGAAATATATATTCTAAACCTTGGGAGAGTGAAGAGTGCCTTGCTCTGAATGAGCTGCCGATCATGTTACTGTACAAGCATCACAATGACGACCTTGACTCGACCTGTGCTTGGAGTTCACGAAGACAACCTAAGCGTGCTAAGGGACGGGGGAAAAGAGTGAGCACGGACTTTACAGGCGCAGGGTGTAAAAATAGCCCAAGCTCGGGAATGCGAGACGCAGCCAATGGGCCGGTGGGTGGCTGAGTCTGAATCCTCCCCGTCATCTTAGCCCCAGTCGCCCTAGCGGCTAGCAAGGTCGCCCGCCGGCCAATGTCACGCTCGCAACGTGTGCTACAAGGGTCAGGGTTGACGCCGCCGAGCGGCTGTTCTGCTGTCAAGGTAGGGGATACAGGGGTTTGCATCCAGTATCTGATGATTTGATCATGAGGAACGCAAGATGAATGAAGATGGGAGCTATTTGCTCTTCAGCCGACATGGGTAAGATATACAATATCGGGAGGCCAGCACTTGAGACGGAGACGGAGACGGATCCATGCCTACGGACCCGGGCCTTGCAACATGGTAGGTACATGGTGCAACGGCGCGCTCGCCCTACGAGGCTGCATGCTTGCGGGGTCAACTAAGGATAGTATTGTAAAATCAAACTTGAGGTATGGAGTACGGATCTATACGTACTACTTGAAGGACGATCGAGGGAAAGAAGGTCGTCATAGAAATCTGAATATTGCCAGCCACGTACGGAGTAGATCCCTTCGGCAGCGTTAGGTGCTTTGCCATATAATGCGGTAGATTAGGTACCACTCGTGGTCATACGCCAGTTCCCGCCCACCTTACCTACTGATCTTCTGTTGACAAATTTCCTCAAGCGGGCATGGACCTTACCTACTTACAGAAGGTAGGTACCTAGGTACCTTAGGTCCAGACATCCGTGTTGAACACCTGGAAGTCATGCCTGCACAGCCGCCTTGCATCTTCTACTCCTTCACACTAACTTTAGGTATTGTCGATCCTGCCAGTCATCATCCTCCTCCTTGTCACTTTGGCGACATCGAGCCAAGATCGCCTCTAGAGCAGCCACAACAGACGCCTTGACGCCTTACCCGCCGCGCTCGCACGGGTCGTGGGCCTTAGCTCCCCAGAGCTCCCCAGCTCGCTCCGCCCAAGCTCCTCTCTCCTCTCCTCTCCTCTCCTCTCCTCTGCCTATGTAGTAACCATCCTGGCGGTCACAGCACCCCATTTCTTTCCCCGCTCACGGGAGCTTGTATTCATGCTTCTGCAATTGCTTGCAAATAGTTGAGCAGTTCAAGTTCGCATCACCAACAGACTTTCTAATTATGGGGTCACGTTCTTACCGATCGTCGCTTCAGCGCCCGCCATTCTGTCTCTCCCTACGCCGCATTGGACGACCGACGACACCCGTCTAAGCGCGAGCTTCTAGTATCCGCAGGCATTCGGATACTTCGGGATGGAGATGCGCCGTTGCCAATGGCCTCTCGTGCGGTACCAAGCCGACCTAGACGCTAGCCGCTTGATCAGGTACCGTTCCTTGAAGGCTTAGATGGCGCTTGCGGCCCTGTCCCGCCACTCCACTCCTCCTCGTCTCGACGAACAGGGCATGGCGGAAGCTCGAGCACCCGGCAAGGATTGATGTGAGAAAGAGGCACGAGGGTAAGCAAGCAATAAGCAATGGACGGGCACAATGCTCGCATCAACGGCCTGACATTCACTGCCAACGGGCAGCCGAGTGCCTTGCATCAGGTGCAGCAGCTCTTGTCTACCCTCCATCCATCACCCCGGGCATCTAATCTTGTCCATGTACGGAGTACCTTACCCATCCTTCCCCTACCTTGCAACACCCATGCCGTCCCTCCCTGGCTCATGGGCCTGCGCCCCATGCTCAGCTCGCAGGGTTGTCATCAACCTTGGGTCGACGCCCGTTGCTTCTTCACTCGCACTCTGTTGTTCGATTCTCTTGACCCTCCCCTCGGATTACCCTGTCCGAGTCTGAACAGCAATGCCTCCCTTGGTTCCTATCTTTGTAACCCAAGTAAATATCGCACTTACACAGATGCCCTGTCCTCCCATTCCATCCGCCACACCCCTGCTCAAACCGTCCGTCGAGGCTAGCATCGCCCACGCTTTGTCCCCCAGCCTTAGCCGTTTGTTTCGTCTCTAATCCGTCAACGTTGATCTTCCAACTCACCCCACTATATTTCCCACTTCCTGCTCTATACCCTCATCGCCCACCTTCGTTACATGAGCCAAAATCGTTTCATCAGCCGGGATATCCTCTTCAGCCTCCACGGGGGCTGTGTCTTGCTGAGTTTGGCCTGGCCTTCTTGAACTCTCCAACTCCACTGCCTCTTTTAACCGGTCCTTCCTTATCAACCACTGGCCATGGCTAGTCTTAAGAATATCATGAACACCGACGACGAACACGTCGATCCGCGATCCGGAAGCCGGTCCATAGATTCGACTTCAAGGTCATCCCTGCGCCCCAATCCATCCGCCTCTGGCCCCAGCTATGTCACCTCGCTAGATCATTCAACATCCTCGTCTTCCCATAACAATAGACCCAATCCACCTCCATCTTTGACGATATCCTCTATCGTCGATCACTCGTCATCATCCATAGCCAACCACAATATGGCCAGCAGCCGCCGTCGTAGCAACACGAGTGTCGACTCAACAGAGTTGGCCCATGGTTCGAGCCAACAAGGTTCATCATCAAACATCGCCATGAGACCCTTCACGCCAGGAGTGGGAAGCGGCGAGCCGCACGTCAAATTGACTCCCATCACTCGAAAGATTAGCAAGGCGAAGAAAGGTGTCCCGGTTCATACGTGCAATCAGTGCACCAAGGTACGATACATGTTCTGTCTTTTCAACTTATGACCTCTCTGATCTCCTTAGACTTTCTCTAGGGCCGAACACTTAAGGTTTGTTACTGTCTCTGCAAGTTGATTCATGGTCACCTAACAGTCTTGGCCTAGACGACATCAACTGAGTCACTCGACTCCTGACCTCTGCTGCCATATCCTCGGTTGCAACAAAACTTTCTATCGCAAGGACCTGCTTGATCGCCATCTCCAGAGACAGTATGTCAACAGACGTGGACCCGAGCCCTCACATCAGTCTCAAGACTAACCTGATGTAGCGAGCAAGACAACAAAGGCGCCGAGGACACAAATCCCACTGCTCGCCGTAACTCAAAGACGCCCACCCACCCATGTGCGAACATAACGCGAGAACCCGGACTTCAAATGCCCGAAGGCTTTAACGACCCCCGAATGGGTACCGTGGCTGGTTCAAGCAACAACACCATGGTCTCCGGATCGTGGCAACCAATGACTGCTGCTCCTAGTGTAAGCCAGAGCTACACCGCGTCATCCAACATGACAGGTACCACAGACAACTATTCCATTGGAGGAGCAGATTATGCTCTGGGGTCCTCACAGCTGCAAACGACGAACGATACCTTTGTTGCAAACTATTCCGAGCCAAGAAACATGCCGGAACTTTCGATGCTGGCCATACCAGAGACCGGAACACCAGATCTGCGCTGGCGAGATAGTTCAGGGATGGCTTCTTCAGCTTCAGAGAGCACATTCTCGACCCCTTCAGACAACACACGCCAACCTCAATTTCCCATTCGTACTTCGAGTGGAGACTGGATCAACCCTGTCCCAGATTACCAGACCACCTCAGGCGACTTACGAAGCACCAACATGGATAATGGCGGATACTCTGTCCCATTTACGTATCCCAACTCTCCCCCACAAATCTACCAACCTGTCTTTGGTGACATGGGCCTGCCCTTGCCAGGCTATACCGAAGGAAACACGTTCAGCAGTGCCGATCAGATCCCAAGCTCTACAGTTCGTAGCATGTCCCCTCCACTGGCTTTGGCTCAATCTGAGACTTTAGTGGCTGTCCCATCGTTACCATCATCAGACCGGGGTTTCAGCTTTGCCGGCTGCGGCTCTCAGCCTCCAGATGGGGGTGGCCTGATGAACTCGGAAAGCATGGTATCCGTGCCGTTGACCGCAGCGGCTAGCGAGGCCATCCCGACATACCTGAAAGTTTACTGGGAAAAGGTTCACCCTAACTATCCCATCGTCCACAAGCATACGTTTGGAGAGACCTCTGAAGGCGAGATGGAGCATGTAGAAGTGCTCCGGTGCGCCATGGCCGCTCTGGCAACACAATTCCTTGCTGATACAGACGATCGTATGAAGGGGGCCCAGCTTCATGCATACGCCTGGCAAAAGTCCAAGCTGGTGAGTGAATGAACTCGGGCCCTTCGTCTTGGGAGCAATTTGCCAACTGATGAACCTTCACATAGTTTACACAAGCTGATAAGTGGACATTGCCCGTCAAGCAAACGCTTGTGCTTTGCGAGTACTATGCACGATTCCGCGGTAGAAAGAGCCAGTCACATAAACCCACTCCCCGGTTCACTTCACTTTACTATAGGGTTAGTTCAGCTTGATCTCTCATTTCATTTCTCCAGTCATTCTCTTCAATGATACCACTTTATCTTTGTCCTTTTCTATTCTTTCTTTCTTCGCATCATTTGTCGATTTTCTACTCTTCTTCTGTATATTGATCAACGAAATCTTTCCGGACGCCATGCTCAACTCCACGATAGGTTGTCGGTAGCCAAAACACACCTGCTCCTATTTCATCTGGCCGCGGTAGTGATCGGGCCTGGAAGACTTGGGTTGGCACAGAAAGTCAACGAAGGCTTTTGGCGGCCTGCTTCTTGCTGGATGTGCACAGCTCGCGTTATCACGAACGCCAATACGCCTCTATCGCCGGCCTGGATTATTCTTCCCCGAGCACTCTCCCCATACCTCTCACAGCGATGACGACCCAGCTTTGGGAAGCACGGGACGTGCAGGCATGGGCCAAGCTGCGCACGAAAAAGAGCCCCAAAACTCTCTGCAACACGAACTTGGGGACACTCGCTGCTTCAGATATTGCCTCAGCTCCGCCCTTTGATGCGGCGATTCTGCTTGCTGCGTGCTCACTGTATCTCGCACGGCGCCAGTACCCGACGCACGTCAGCCTTTTGAACGATATAACGGGCGTCCGAACCGACAATATTCCCCTTTCAAAGCTCTTCCTTGATTCAGCCGTCGCAAACACCTACCTAGCCTTACACAACACCCCCCTTTATTACCTCTTATCTGTGTCTGGACAGAGTTGGGTGTTTAATAAGAAGGTGCCTGATGTCAGCTCTTTTGCGGAACATCAGAAGCTGCTTGAGCAGTGGTGTTTCTCGGGCACAGCCGTTATAGCAACAACCTTCGCAGCCCGAGCATTGAAAGCTTTTTTCTGTCTGGAGACCGCGTCGAGCCAGGTGGAGGGACGTAAGACGGTACCATGGATGGACATCTCGGACTACTGGGGCGTGTACGTGTGCGCTCTGATCTGCTGGGCTTTCAGTCGCACGGATAAACAGGACAAATCCAAGGCGTCAATATCACGAGAGGTGGCGACGCAATGGATATTGGCGGTCGCGGATATGGAACCGGCTGATGTGCAAAGTCGCGGTCAACGATACGAGGCTCGAGGAGTCGTCAGCCTTGCGCGAGAAGAGTTGGCGGCAGACTGTCTTGGAGGAAGGAATATTCTATTCGCGGACGCCGTGAATGTTTTGAAGCAGTTGGAGCGGGAGGCAATTGGAGCGGCATTGCAAGGCGTATGAAGTGAGGGCTGGCGTTGATTGGGGGGCATTGCATTTGATTTTGGGCTTGATTTTGATACACATCACCGCACAGACAAAGTCATGAGAACGGCGCACGGAGACTCAATCTTGGCGATCAAAAGAGCTGGGACGTTGGGCTTGCATACATAGAGGAGTACGGAAGTAGGGGATCCTGAGCTTTGACTTGTACGTTTTCAAGATGGCATACCTCGGCAGGGGAAGCTAAGGCAGCCTGAGTTGCAGAATACACTCCGTCTTTTACCGTTTCGCACGACTCGTACCCCGTACTCAAATTTGGTTTTGAATGGCGGGCAACAGGTTGAGCCCTCCTCATCGGTGGTGAGCTGAGACATGATGTATTACGTATAGACGTCATTGGGCGAGAAATGGTGAATGCTGATACTGCGACATGTACTGCATCTGGTGGTGTTGGATTTCTGAGGCGTCCGTCCGGAAGCCTCGAAAGGATGTATTGATATGGACTCAACTGAAGAAGATTGTTTTTGGTCGTTAAGAAGTTTAAGCCACAACGTCATTCTTTTTCCTTTGATGAGATATAGAGGTGGGCCTGGCACTTGGTGAAGGTGTCATGGCGAACGCAAGGAGAACTATGATGTTTTGCCGAGCCTCTTGGGTAAGGATATGGATATCCAAACTATGGCGGGGAAAGTTTTGGTGAGGGATTGGATCCGGTGGCTTGCGGCGCTGTCTCAGCCTGTTGATCTGGGGAGCGAGATAAGTTCAGGCTGAAAGAGTGTGAAGGGACCTCTTCATTCCAGTGACGTCGGAATGACTTGAATGGGTGAATTGTTGGGCTGCGAAGCGCGAGATGAGATGTTTGCGTATGTTGATCTGCTTCCCTCAAGCTATTTCAAGTTGTGATATTATATTAATCAGACTTCCGTAGATGCTCAGAGGAGGCTTCGAAGAGGGTTGAACCATTCTGGTCTCACTGTTAGTCACATGCGAAAGGATGCGTCTACAAAAGGATGCGTCTACAAAAGGAGCAAAGAAGCGGTGACGAAAAAGAAAGAGCTCAGAATGTCAGAGCGTTGCCCCATGTCCCATGTCCCAGACTCAGACTCCCGGCTGATAGGAATTATGATTCCCATTGTTGGCCTAGTCCAGTCTCGGGCGCACATGGCCAAGGTCCCTTTCCCCCAGAAGGTACCTCGTCTGAATCGACAATTGTCGAGGGCATCTTACCTACCTTAGTCTGCTTTGTAGTCGGCCCAGACATTCCGATGTGGCAGGTTCCCGGAGAATCGGCACCAGAGCGAGAGAGGGGGCCAAAAAAACCAGAGTCGAATATGATCCAGGCCCTTTTTCCGAGGAGCCGGGAAGATCGACCAAGGGCACTTTGGATGGGGGGACTACCAGTTGCCTATTCTGGGGGTGGGCTAGGGGGGAGCTTGGAGAGGTGCGCGTACAGTATGTCAGCACCAGGCTCCATCAGTGAAACTTATGGAACAGACATGCATCGAAAATTGAAAGCATAAAGGTATCTAGCGTACGGATACAAGACCAGCGCATGCAAGTGATGGAATTCAGCAACCCTACAAGTGGCTAGCAGAGGCTAAAGAGTACAGTAGGTACCTTAGGTAGGTAGGTAGGTAGGTACCTTAGCCTCAGGGGCTATTTCGTTGTAACTGCTACCGTCCTGACCTTGCTGTTGCAACTGGATTGCGCCGTGCTTAGGTACCTAGGTGGAAGTCGGCACAGAATGGTGGCCCAACAATGGAACGCAGATTGGGGCGCTGGCTCTGACATAAAGGCAAGACAGGATAACTGAATCGACGGGAGCGAGTTTGCAAGGGTTCTCCTTCGTTCTTCGTTCTTCCTGGGCTGTTACGAGACATAAGACGAGATTAAAGACCAGGGGAAGTCGTTGCTGCTGTTACTCATTTTAGTATCACGGCCACTCCTGAGTCTTGACCCTGTACGGATACGGATACTCTGTATTCCTTTCTTATCCTTAATTCAGCCTCCGTCCCCCCGTTTGTGAACGGAGCTGATATTCTTGCCCTTTTCCATTTGATCAGCCGGGCTTTTCTCTTACCCTCTTGTTACTGCTGTCTCTTCTTGTTCCTCTTTACGATATCCCATCGCTGTGGTTTCTACCAACCTTTGCTCCCCCCTTTGAACATCACTACAACATCTCTTCTCCACCAAAAAACCTGGCCGACCGACCAACTTTACACGTTCTTCTGTCCCACACCCTTGGCTCTCACGGCTCTCACGGCTCTCACGGCTCTCACGGCTCTCACGGCGCTGACATTGGGGCTTGGCCGTGGCTTGTGCGTCACGCAACGAAACTGGACGGCGACGCGGTCACGATCGACGCAATCATCGACGAGAAGAGATCACCCAAAAAAAAACCCCCGACCGTGACCTTCTGGGCATGTACTTGCCAAGCCACGAATAAGGGCGAAACCAGGACGTCCTCGATTAGGACAACGAGGACAGGATTGCCATCCGCAGGCAAGAAAAGGGGGGAAGAGAAAGGAGCTGAAATTGGAGCTGAAAGAGGAGGATTCAGGAGGCGGTATCATAAGGTCGCAGCTACAAGAATATCACGACGAGACGCACAAGGCACGACCAACAAGCCATCTCAATCTCCTCTTACCTGCAAGCCAACTCAACATCAGTCCTGGAAGAACGGCAACACCATCCTCGGTCCATTCCAGAACGAGTCGCACCCTAAAATCTTTGGCTGGTTCTGGAGCCTCTAGTGACGTTTATCGATGCTCCTTTGCTGAAGCTAAAAGGTAACTTGAAGGTACCTGCCGCTACGTTACACCATCCGTCTCGCCCGGCCTCTGCCTAGGTTGCCTCCCCGCCCTCCCGCGATCCAATCCCAAGGCCGACGTCCAGCCCGCCTTTGCCTACCTAGTTTCCATTATTAACCCCGGCGGGCTACAGGGCCTTTTCGAGAGCGTCATCGCCTGGAGATCCGCCCAGAGCTGAGCCCCTCCATCCACTGCGAGCCAGCACACGGGCATCGTCAGCACCGGGCGCTTCAGGGCATCCCCCGCTGTCGATCGATCGCTATTGTACTGGAGAGCAACTTGCGGAGTACCTACCGAGGTAACCTAAGGTACGCTGTAGGTGTCCAGAAGCTCCAGCTTACAGGCTCAGCTTACAGGCTGGGCTCCCAAGACCGCCCTTCGTCATGGTGCGCATCATCCCAACTCGGCTCAAGCAGTCCTCTCGATCCTCTTCCTCCTCCTCCACAACTGCCAGCAACAATCACGCAAACGGCAGCAGAGCAAACAGTCCCCCCATGCGCTCCAAGACGGATAGCACCAGCCCCTCGAGGGATGCTGGGAACGGCCTGACTCTCAGGGTCTCCATCATCAAGGTACAAACGCTTTGCACGCACGCACACACATAACATAATCCTAGGGCCGACATCCAATGTTCAGTTCTGCTGCTCTCCGACGCATCACCGCCTCTTTCTCCAAGAAGAGCTGTATGCGTGGCGGGAGACCACAACACAGCTCCAAATGCTGCAATACATACCAACTAAGAAACCAACAACATGCTAACATATGTGTCTTCTTTAATAGGCAAGAGATCTTGCGGCCAAGGATCGTAATGGCACCTCCGATCCCGTGAGCTCCCCTCCCCCTCCCCCTCCCAC